>CANUEX010218675.1:0-186073 GCA_948099535.1 Jatropha multifida | reverse complement strand
CTTTTGAACCTGTGCAGCGCGTTTTTCGGCCAGTTCTTGCATCTGAATGCCGTAGCCATTCTTCTCCTGTTCAAACTTATGGCGCTCAGACACCAGCAGTTGCTCCTGTTGAAGATTGTGTTGAATTGCCGCTTTTACCTGCTCTTGCCTTTTCGTCAGTTGCTCACATGCGGCTGAAAACGTTCTTAGCCAATCAATAAATCCGTCATTGTCTTGCTCTTGCAGGTGTTGGCTGGCAGCTTCCAACCATGCCGCATTAAAATCGATGTTCTGCAACAAGTCGATTTCCCCCCCGTTTTGGAGCGCTGCAGTAATAATCGTCGCGTTGTCGGTCATAGCCTGTTTCTGAGGCGTGACAGCAGCTGAACCATTTTTTTGTGGCGGTATTGGTGCCATAAATTTCGTTTGTGCTCGTTTTCCCATTCCCATCACATCCAATCCTTAAAGAGTTCAGTAAAGCTGAGGGTATAGCTGATACTTCCCAGCACCATTTGCGGTGTTATCGCGTGTGCGGGTTTATCAATATATTGACTCTGTCCATGGCTGCTCTTATTGCGATGATCTGCCAGCTCCAGCAAGATTGGCAGTTGCAACGCACTATCATCCAGTGTCCAAAATGGGTGCTGCGGGTTCTTATGTGTACCCAGCGCAGCGGCAAAAAGCAGTGCTTTTACGGAACCTGCCGGGTTTCTGCAGGCATTTCGTACTTGTGACACATGTTGTCCAGACAATCCTTGAACCACCTTCTGAGTAAAAGCCGGTATGCTCAACGAAAAGAGCAATTGCTCTGTATCACTGCGTTTTCCCTGCCTCACAGGCAGCAGTTCAGCATTGGGGGGATACCGACGAATTAGCCACTGCATGACGACTTCCAGCAACTTCTGGCATTCGTTCAATGCTGCTCCCAACGCGCTATCATCCCTATCGCCTTCTTCAATTCTTCCTTTGTGTATTAGCAGCGCTGCCAGGTAACGTTTTACGTCCGGCTGGCGTTCAACCCAGGGGTAATCAATCAATATCTGCAAATCAGTTTGTTGGCCGACCGTTTCCAGCCATTGCTGGTAGCTTTGTTCTTCCGCGCGCGGTACGGGGATAAGTGGGGCTAAGATCTTTTGTAAGTTAATATCTTTCTCCACCATCGGTAACAGATCTAACCACCATGCGCTTTTACGCAGAGTAAAGGGATCAGCTACATGCCATAGCTGCCCACTCTCCCGGTCGGAAGTGATCCACACCAGCATTCGAGCACATCGTGGTTCCTCCTCAAGCTGTTGCAGGCCTTGCAAACCAATATGTGGTGATAAGGGGCTGTGGCCCAGTTGTTGACTGGCACGATAATCATTACGATACTCGCGCCATGCCATGACCAATGCCTTATGTTCCATGGAGGGTAAAGGTGAACGGCTGGCAGAAATGAGATAGGGACGCAGCACCGCACCAGTCTTCCTTGCCAGAATAAAATGAGGGTTTGTCTCCAGAGGATTGATGGGGTCGAGTTGCTGTAGCGTGCTGAACAGCCGTGGCCAGAACTTACCGCTAACTGCATCTTGCAGGAGATAGCCTGATTTTAACTGGCCAACTCCATCATCCTCGTCGTCCAGCAGGCGTTGGCCACGCGGTGTAAGTGCATCTTTGCTGGATTTAATCCAGCCGCTGCTAACGCTTTGTGCCAGGATAAGTGTGATGAGGTTGGCATGCAGCCCAGTCATTTCTGCCAGTTGTTCAGGTATCACAACGCGCGCGCGTATCAGCCCCAGCACCGCGCGCTGGAAGACGTTTAGCTGCGTGTGCCGGTTTTCCGGATAGAGCACCCGATGTATTCTTAGTGGCCAGAGCACCGGCCGCGCTTCACCCTGCGGTCGGGGGCCAGATTGAAGATAAATTCCTGACTCAGCGAAGAGTGCCATGCGCACCTCCGCATAATTTGAAAAATTCAGCCAGCGCTGGTGCACCCTCTAGTGCTTCTGGAGCCGTAGCAAGTGCTGCATCACCAACACAGACCAGCATCTGTCGTTGACGGCTCATCGCCACGTTCATGCGGTTAGGCAGACGTAAAAAACCATACAGGTTATTCAGTTGTTTCTCACGCACGAGTATATCTTCAGCGGCCGCTGGGCTCCGGGGTTGCTGCCAGGTACGCACGCAGGAAAGCAGCACAATATCGAATTCTTTACCCTGGAAAGCATCCACTGTGCCTACACGTAGCCGTTCTTCCTGCCGGTATGAACCGTCTGCATTGTACTTACGCGCCCAGCGCACATTGGCATGTGGCTCATATACGCCGTTACGTTTTTCCATCAGCGGCGCGTCATCTAATCTGGTTTCGGACAGTTTTTCCATAATCAGCTCGCGCTGCGCGGCGTAGAAGGTAATCACTCCTACCGACAGACTTTCCCCCCCAGCCTTTAATAATTTCTCTACTTCAGCGACAACGCGTTTCGCTTCAATATCACGAATGCGGCTGGTTCCTGATTTTTCCGATTCTCCAGCCGAAACAGGTAGATTGATCCACTGACATACTTTGTCTCTATAGAAACAGGCCTCAGGCCCAAGCGCATTCAGAAAACCCTCGTCAAAGGCGAAATCCTCGTTCTTTCGGCCCGATTCGACCTTTTTCATTCCCTCTTTTTCGTAAAATTGTTGGCTGATGAAGTTTCCCAGCAACGAATGCATGCGGAATTGCGTATCCAGCATTACAACCCGAGGCACGTTATCTTTTGCTTCCAAGTCCTGGAGCTTAAGTCTCATTCTTTCAAACAGGCTCGAACGGAAAGCTTCCAGTTGCAGCGCGGTAAGTTGCTGCTCATCCTGAATCTCGCCCTCAATATTCGCCTCAAGCATATGGGGGAGCTGTCGATCATCGCCGACCAGAACAATACGTCGCTTAGCCATCGACATGGGCACAAACAGGTCAAGAGGATTGGCACGCGCAGCCTCATCTACCACCACGGTGTCGAACTCAATGTCGTTGCTGTCCAGTGCTGAAACTGATTTCAGGTTGGCCATCTGTTGTCCGGCGGCTTGCTGGCAGGTCGCTCCGACCACCATGGCGTATTCATCAATGACTTCTTGCGCGGCAAGTCGATCCATATCCAGCGTATCTGCCATCTGTTCAAGTACCCATGCCACCCCCTGCCTGCGCTGGCGTACCAGACCAGAGAGATGCTTATCGAGGTCGTTTAATAACATCAGCCCGGTGTCATCGATCTGGTTTTTAAGTACTGATGGTCGATAGTCGGGCAAAAAACGATCCAGCAATTGCCGCTGACACTCAGCCAACCCCACGGGTACGTCTCTGGCATCAGCGGCGCTTTCTAGCGTGGAGAGCCAATCGAGGTTGATGTCCGGTACATGGCGTTTCAGCCAGCGCAGGAGATCCCAGGCACGATCGGCTCCATCATCTGAAAAAGCACTCGGTGTAACGCGTAACGCGCGAATACGGCGCAGTACCTGTGCGTTTTTTCTCGTATCCAATCCAACAACAGAATTATCTTGCAGCTGACTGATGTAATCCTGCAATCGCACCTCAAGCTGGGAGTCCGTCATCAATCCTTTGTCTGCCAGCGTATTGACCTCCTGATAGATGCGGGTGAACGCTTCTGCATTTTGCTGTGGAAGATCATTTGATAATCGCTGTAGAGCGAGCCGTGATGAGAGGTCGGCGATGGTTTTCAACTCTGGATAACGCGCATACTGGTTAGCGATTTTTTCCCGCAAATGGCTGGCATGTCGTGCTAACCAGGGATCCAGTGGAGACTCATCTTCAACGGTGGCGCGACGTCCTCCCACACGGGCCGCAGGGATACCGAAAACGTCGCTGCGTTCCAGCGCATTATCTACCGCGTCATGCTGAAAGCTGCTAATCAGCACCTGAGCGGCAATATTCTGCTCCTGCGCCTCTTCTGCCAGTCGGCGTTGTAGTGCTGCAATCACCTGTGTTTTGCCGGTGCCCGGTGGACCAATAACAATCGCAATGTCAGGAGTGTTCAACGCAGTATGAAGTGCCAGTTTCTGCATATCTGTGGGTTTACCACCTTTAAAACTTTCACGGGCGTAGGGCGTCAAGCTCTTGATATTGTGGTGACGGGCAGTAGGGACAGCAACGCCTTCCAGCAACCATCTTAGTTGAGGCATGCGCTTCCCAGAATCTATGGTGCGTTTAGCGGCTAGCCGACGTTTGCCGACGGTGCGATACCCTGCCAGTGACAGATAGATCCAGCCCTCTGGTTTACCAGGGCGAACGTTGCGGCGATTTGAGGCGGGGATAAAAACGACGTGGCTGTCAGTAAACTCAATTTTACCGCGGGGTGTTTTATGTGATGCTTTTTCATCATTACCGAGTTCTTCTGCCCAGTCGGGAATTTCAGTACCCAGGTCAACCTGAGTGTCACCAGGTAAATCGAGATTCCGCCAACGACTACGAAATTGACTGTATTCTTCTGGGGTGCGGGGGGTCAAAAGCCAGACATTATCGCGACCCGCTTCAGTCCCTGTACAGGCAACAAAACAAAGTGTGCCCAGATTTTCCGCTCTTTTCAGCTCACCCTGCCACTCCTTGTCGTTATAAAGATTCCATAACTCAAGGTAGCTTGCATTATCGCGCAGCGCGGCATCTAAGAGAACCTGCTGTGCTGCACTGTTCAGTACGGCGGCTACTGATAAATCGCGGAAAGTGAATTGTCCAATCAGTAATGAGAAACTATTGCCGTGGTTCTGGTATCCAGTAATGCGCTTGATAAGTAAGCCACGATCTGGGGTACGCTCGATGTCCGCACGCCAACCATTTCCCAGAAGCTGAAAACCTCCTTTCGCCGTGTGATTGCTGAAACGCGCTACTGTTAACCAATCACCTTCTGGTTCGCCAGTTACTACAAATTTTTCGTCAAACCACCGGCAGGCTAGCTCAATATCGTTGCTAGTGATCTGCTTTCTTGAGAACAGATCTTGCGTAATCTGCTCATCAATACCCAACTCAAGCTGCATCGGCGAGACTTCAACCGGTGCGCAATACTGCACGCGCAGCTTTTTCTCGGCCTTGCTGGTCAGCAACCAGCGAACTTGATCGCGCATCACCAGGCTGCTAAAGAACTCTCGGTTGTCAAAGGGGCAGTGAACGCTTACTTTATGTTCACCTTGCACTGCGAGCCAGTTTTCACCATCCGCTAAAAAGGTGATTGACTGCTTAGGCCGAAAGCCGCTGGTTTTTTCTTCCGCGTCAAGTGACAGAATGTCTTCTGACATCAAGGGAAATTCAATAATCTTCATTTGTATTTACCACCTGAACTGCCAGATCACATGAGGTTGTTGAGGATCACCTATATGGATTTGCCAGAGATCCTCATCCTGCCCGCGTCGCTCATTTTTGAGCCCCTGATAACGCAATAGCTGCTTGGTATTTTTTCCATGTTGTAGATGCAAACTCCCGCCAGTTAATGGATGGATAGCAAGCCCTTGTGCAGTGTATTCAAGACGCAGATGGTCTGTTGGCCAGTTATCAAAACTGAAACTCGGCAGCAAACGCTTTAACTCAACACTATTACCGGGCTGCAGCCATACGCTACGGCCAGTGGCAATGATGGTATTGGTGTCTGAGTTCGGATCATCCTGCGGCTGGGTCACATATTCGCTAAAGCGCACAATTAAAGGGTCGGCTGGGTGATCGCAGTAAAAGCAAACTGCATCAACCACGCTCTCTGCTGTCTCTGCCAGCAGCGTGCTTCCTCCACAGCTGCCACATGTAAATAATCGCTCTTCTACGGTCCACAGGGCCTCCAGCCATTCGGCCATGCCAGGACGTTCGCAGGGATCAAGCCGCCCCTGTTCAAAACAGCGGGAAAATAGTTCTGGTAATGTGCTGTGTGCAATCAATTCCGGCGGCAGATTAACAAAGCAATGGTTCACGTCATCCTGTGAATCGTTGATCCACGGATACTCACCCCGCATGGCGGCCTCTTCCATTTCTGGCGAGCCATTACTGACCAGTTCTCCTTTAAATGGGTGGTTATGGGTCAACAATTGCCAGGCAATGACCGCAAAACTCCATACATCGGTCAGACTGGACAGCAGTGCTTCTCCCCGAACCACTTCAGGCGCCCCATAGTCAACGGTATGCAGCGTCAGTGAGTGATGTGCCTTCAGGCTGATATTGTCGCAGTCGATAAGCCACGTTTCCGCGTGAACTGGGTCGTCTGATACAAAAATATTACTGGGGGAAAGATCGCCATAGAGCATTCCGCGTGCATGCAGTTGATTGAGCGTGCGTGCCAATTGGCAAAGAATACGTATGCGGCGACGCAACCCTCCCGTGCGAAGATAGTCTGAAAGTGATTCTTCTTCAGCCTCAATAAAACTGTTGAGCAGGTTTTCCAACGGTACAAGCCCATCCATAAGCTCCATCACGTAGCCAAAACGCGGCTCTGCCAGTAGCTCTAGAGGGCGTGCCAGCTTGAGGTCGCTAAGATCCTGATGCAGCAGCCATGAAATATGGTTGCGCCAGCGCTGGCGTGCCTGAGGATCCTGATGAATAAAACCTTTCACCAGGGTATGGGGGAAGGCCGTTCGATACACGACACCTTGTCCACCCCGGCTCATTTCCTCTTTCAGCTCGTAACTTGATCCTTTGGTATCTTGCACCACACGTTTTAGTTGTGTTTTTGTCGTAGATGTCATTTAGTTCAGTCCATTCTGAAAATACCGGCAAGGCTCTTGTCATCGCCATGAAGCGGGGTTGACCATGCATTCAGTTCCTGCGTGAGCCAGCGGCGGACGCGGCGTTTACTGGTTTTTCGCATTCGCCTGTAAATGGCATTGAAGAAATCTTCTAACTGATCCGTAATAAGATCATCTGCGATGCCGTCAGTCATCATGACTACCCCGTCTCCGGGTTGGGTTAATGCCACCTGAGCGCTACAACAATCTGCGAATTCACGCTGGGCCAATGTAGCGGTATGGTTGCTGTAGCCCAAACGAGGAGGAGTCAGCACGCTGAACTGCCCCGCACTTCGTACCAGCAACAGACCATCGCCCACTTGGCCAACCACGCCAAGCCCAGCGGCATCCACATTTGCCCATAAACAAGTAGTTTCGTAATCACGGTAATCAGGGCCAAAGTGGTTTAACCAGGCCGCTCTTAACAAAGATGCGACCTGATTAGCTGAGGATGGCCTTTCACTGCGCATGAGTTGGCGCAGTAGATTGACCGCTTTACGAGAGCCCAAGTGACTATTGGGACGGCTACCCAGACCATCAGCAACGGCCAGGCACCAGCCACCGCGTAGCCCATAAATCCCCAGTGCATCCTGATTTAGTTCTTCATCCTGTTGATGTGCGGGGCCGCGCACTGAGGTTCCAGCTGCCATCAGGCGCATCAGAACTCCCAGTCTTGTTCTTCAGAACCTGGGATTTGCAGCGGTGATGACTGATTAGGCGTTGCAGAGCGGCTGCGTGCGCTGACGCTCATGCTCACAGCGCGGAAGAAACGACGAATATCGCGTGCATTCTCGGCGTGGAAAAGTGGGGCTTCCGGGTCGTTGGCAAAATCATTGAGCATTGCCTCATCGGCATCTGCTCCTACCGCCATAGCAAAACGCGTTGCTTTGGAGGTCAGTTCCCCCTGTACAAGACGGGAATATGGCCCTTGCCAATCATCATTGGGATAACCATCGGAGATCAGCACAACGATGGGCTGAAACTTGCGGGTTGGATTTTCAATCATCTCACAGGCCAGAGACAGCGCCCCACCCAAAGGGGTGATGCCATTCGCCGTTAGTGGTGCGATATCTTGTACCTGATGTGCTGGCGTCAGCGGCAAATTAACTTCAGCCTGAGAGCCACCGAATGTGATCACACTAACCTGAATTTCTGCTCGCAGCCGACTTTCCTGTTTAAAGCTGTCCAGCATCTCTTTGATGCCCTGGTTAAGAGCATCAATTTTTCCGTTAGTTGACATGCTCCCGCTGGTGTCTGCCAGCACAATGACTGGCAACGCGCGTGCTGTTTGTACCTGAAATTTCTTTAACTCTGACATAAATAAACTCCTTGTTAAAAAAGTGACGCTTAGAATAAGCACATAGCATGCCAACTATTTTTTTATGTTAATAATCAATGTGATGTATATTTTTTTGATATTAGTAACGAACTAAAAGGTAATGATTGTTACCAGGTTAGTAATTTTTCTTACGCCAGTGAGGTGAGCGACGAAAATCATTCAGCGCGGTCCTTATTTATCCAGTTTGTCAGTGTCTGGTGGCTCTTAAATCCAAGCAATTTAGCTGCCTGGGTCTTATTCTGGTCTGTATGCACAAGCGCCTGATTGATGTAATTCAGCGCAAAATCTGCAATCAACGATTTTAGGTCGATAGTTTCCGAAAAATTAATTTCGACTTCATGATTGTTATTTTCAGGCAGAATGAACAATGCCTGATGAATATCTTCGGCGGTAATAGTTTCCCCAGCGCTCCATAGCACTGCTCTGAGAAGCGTTGCCTGTAATTCGCGGACATTGCCGCGCCAGCGATGGCTCTGGACTTTTTTTAATGCATCAGGTGATAGGCGTTTCTCCATCAGGGAAGCATCTTGATTTGCCATATCCCTGAGTAAGGATTGCACTAACAAAAATATGTCTCCTTTACGCTCGCGCAGCGGTGGCAGATGCAGTACGCCAACGGCGATACGGTAGAAGAGATCCTCCCTGAAACGTCCTTTACCCACTTCATGCATCAAATTCCGGTGAGTGGCACTAATAAGGCGTATGTCAACTTTTATCTCCTCTTCTCCACCGACCTGTTTGATAACACCTTCTTGTAACACTCGTAGCAGACGCACTTGAACATCCGGTTTCAATTCACCGAATTCATCGAGGAACAGGGTTCCACCATGGGCCTGTTGGAAAACACCTGTGCGGGTTTGCACCGCACCGGTGAAAGAGCCTTTTATGTGGCCAAACAGTGTGGAATCCACTAACTCTGAGGGAATGGCGCCACAATTTATTGCAATAAACGGCGCTTGGGCACGGGGGCCTGCATTGTGGATGGCTCGAGCAAATAACTCTTTCCCCGTGCCGGTTTCCCCATAGATGAGAACCGGGACCAACCGGGTCGCCAGAATTTGCGACTGTTGAATAAGCTGCTGCATGCGAGGGTTTTGAGTAATGATACTGTTGAACGCAGCATCGAAAGGGACTTCATGTCTTGAGAGTTGCGCCAGTTTTTCAGTGCTCAGTGTTTTAGCTACCGGGATATATTCGGCGGCGATATCAAATGGGATATCAACCCTTTCAACACCCTGTTCTGGCGATGATTGATAAAATGTGACCGGGTAACTGGTTT
Organism: Jatropha multifida; assembly: GCA_948099535.1. NCBI lineage: Eukaryota > Viridiplantae > Streptophyta > Magnoliopsida > Malpighiales > Euphorbiaceae > Jatropha > Jatropha multifida. Next base: position 176,747 of record CANUEX010218675.1, on the reverse strand, counting down.
TGCCCAGAAGTATCCAAACAGCCTGCATCGCGGGTGTACCGGGTGTAATCTGTATGGAGAGTGATACCTCAGTTGATAGCCGAGCAAGATGCCGGGCCGCGGCTTGATATATTTCACCAAAGTGCACAGGCGAACTCAGGGACTCATAGTGAGCCTCAATCGGGAGGTCAACTTGTTTACGCAGCCATTTCAACCAAGGGATGACACGGCTATCAGGGTAATTATATAGCAACTCGACGCGGTCAAATTCCACTGTCTGAAGTGTGGATAGTACCGGTCCGGGTCGTTCAGCAGATAATGAATCCAGATCCTTTGCACCAACCCAGCAGACTAGAGCACGCTGTTTGAACACTTGATATTCCTTTCATACGTAAAGTGTATCGATTTCGCTAATTGTCTGAGGCATTAATTGCTAATCCTTAGGCATAAACACGCTGCATTTTCTTAGGATGAAATGGTTGTTTGTCTTTTAGTGGAAAATCCAGCGTATAGAAAACTTTACTTTTCAGGATGCGGAGGGCGTTTAAAATATGAATAACTTAAACGCTAAACCTGTGCGATTTAGTCAGACTTACATCCCTTGGATTAATACCATCCCTTTTATTACTTTATCGGCAGAAAGTGTATTAACTTAACTACTAAATTTAGTAGTCTGAAGCCATTTTGAAATTTTAACTTCTCTTGTTATAGTTTCTTGTTGAATGTTTATAATATCAAATCACATTGCTATCCCGAATATTCGTTCGCCAAGAAGGCTAAGAGAATGGATTGACACTGCGGTAGTAGAAGATAGCACCTCCAAAACTAAAATCAGAAAGATGTTTATAGCTTACTGATGGGGGATTGACGCCCCTTTCCCTGCCTGACCGCCGTTTAAGCAGCGGCCTCTCAGGCGCACTGATGTCAGACGGTCGCAGACGAAAGAAAGAACCCGCGGTACCACCTACAGCAACGAAGAACCCAGTAGTTACAGCATCCATTCTAACAGCCACTACAGTTCCCGACCCTCCGGGTCGGGCGGCGGAGGCTGGTCAGTGGGGGCAACCGGGCTTCAGGTACAGCGCAGGTCTTGGATAAGAGGGGCGCGGGGTTTCAGGTGGGGCTCGGTGCTTGTGATTAACAGAAGTATTTTGTGTGTTGTAACTAATTCGCTGATGTAGCGTTCTACTGATGCCTCACCTGCGTCATACAGCGCCGTCATGCCACGCGCCGAACACGCTCCACGTGGCGGCGCCTTATGCCCCGCCTCAATCAGTGCGTTCACCTCCGTTTCATCGAGAAGCAGCACATCGGAGCCATAGCTGCCGTTACGTGCCGGAAAATGCATCCCTTCAGCAGGCGTAACGTTTTCTCCCCCGAGGGTGTGCCAGTGGTTACGCAGATCGTTCGCGCTGACGCAGATTTTTTGGCCGTTACCCCATGTTTTGGAAGATTCTGGAGCGGCGGTGTTGACGTGTTGTGTGTGCATGCTGCTTCTCCTGTCAGGTGGTTAATTTATGTTTCGGTGAGTTCCTCGCGGCAAAGAGCTGAGAAGCAACGGCAGGCAGCAGAGACAAGGGCGCCGCAGGCGTGCACTTCACCCTTGTCTCTGATGAATGGTGGTGCCTGGATTCGCCCGCGCGTGGAAGTTACCGCAACATGCCCACCGCATCCGACGATGGGCAGGCACATACCCGACCGCAACGCGGGCGTCCTCAGCGGCCACGTCCGTTTGTGGCCAGTAAACGCGCGGGCGCACGCCCGCTGCAGGGGTTGACCTTGCTGTCCGCCATCAGACCCCCAGCCGCAGGCCCGAAACGCCGCTTCTGGCGGTTCGGCGGAGCTTACCGGCCTGCCGGTTAGCGCAGTCGGGCTGACGACCCGGCTCGCCGGGGAGCCGAAGGGGGCCATCAGGTTATTGACACTTTCAGGTTTGATTCCGATGAAATTGGGAACGCAGCTGCTGCTCACCACAGGGCTCACCCGTTACAGAAAGCAGAGATACGAGGCAGACAGGAAACAGACGTTAAAGAATTGAGAGACGAAAGAGAGACGTATGTGATCTTGTTATGCCCTGGAACATACGTTGCTCAGTCAGGAGTTATGAAAAAGGCCTGCTCTCCCTTTATAAAATGTTGTCAGCCACTCACCTGTCGGAGAAACAGCAACACCGCTAAAAAGGGTTCCAGGTATACTTTCGAGCTCAGGGCGCGCTGGTCATACTCATCCAGCCCGTCATTTTACTGTACCTGCAGGCTATCAGAGAGCGACTGACTTACCTGGTGACCCGGGAATCAGGCGAATCAGTACCCCACCATCTAAACTTGCTGACTCTCCTTAAGGAAGCCGTCAGGCTGTCCGACATACCCGGTAAAGCTGGAAAACAGCGCGGGTAGAGAATCCAAGATGTTGATATAACGCAATCGTTGCCTGACTGTCCTCACGTACATGGAGGAAAGCCACCTCGCCGCGACCTGAAATCTCTTTACGCAGATGATGAATAAGATCGCTTGCAATACCCCTGCCGCGATACTTTTCATCTACGCAGACAGCGCTTATTTCAGTGAAACCCTTCAGTCGAAAACGCTCACCTGCCATTGCAACCAGACGGCCCTCCTGGCGCACGCCAATATAGTTTCCCATTTCAGCCGTCCGGCTAGCGAATGGTCCCGGTTGTGTACGCTGTGCAAGTTCAAACATTTCCGGAACATCTCTTTCGCTGAGCCTGACAGGCTGCACCCGCGGTTCACTCGCTGGTGGCCGGGTTTCCACCATTTGCTGAATCTTAAAAAGAGGTGCCAGGGTTAACCCTGCCACGTCAGGTAACGTGTTCGTGGCCACCAGCACAACAGCAGAGGCACCTGGCTCCAGTGACGCTTTCAGGCAATGCATCGCATTTGTGTCCATCGAACGGAGTCCGGCAAAAGGGCTGACATCCGGTAAATACACCCTGGCGTCACCTTCCCCCACGCCAAGGTGAGTGTGAACGGAAGTTAACGCCTCCCAAACGGGATTATCCAGCACCTGAGAATCGGAGACTTTCATTCTTCCACCTCATGCATAAGCAGAGAAAATTTCAATGGCAAAGGTCAGGGTTGAAACAAACCCCGCGAGGAAAGCAAGCGTGCGGAGAACGGGGATGCCCGCAGTGTAGACGACGTAATGGACGACTCTCGCAGCCAGATAGATTTTTGCGGCCAGAAGCGTTGCAGAGTTACTGACATTTAAAAATGCAGCCGTCAAAACCAGGGGAGCAAAAACAACCAGATTTTCTACAGCGTTGGCGTGAGCCTGCCGCGCGCGCAGCGCCCATGGCGCCACACTGGCAAAGGCAGGGCTGGGATTGCCTAAAGCCGCACTCACACCAACTGTCAGCGCTCTGGCAGCAACATAGGGAAGCCACATCACCACAGTCATCAGGCAGGTGAGAGTAAGTATCAAAAGTTCGGGTGGGTACTGCATCGACATTTTCTCCAGGGTGCGATCACGATGGAAAAAAGTCTAATAAGAAAGCTACAATACAACCATATTCATAAATGACAATAAAACCATCATTTACGACATGAAGATAACAATTCTTACCCTGGATGGCGTATTCGATACGGGCTTAACCGCCATGCTTGATACTTTCTCGACGGCCAATGAACTGGCACTGGTTCAGGGCGTGGAAGTTCCACCCTTTGACGTTCAGATGGTTGGTATGAGAAAGCACGTCAGGACGGCTCACGGGCTCAGTATTCCTGTTCAGGGGGCAACAGGTCAGGACACTCCCGATTGGGTCGTCGTCCCTGCGCTCAATACCAAGCAACCTGAACACCTGCTGACATCACTCGAGAGGAAGGATGTCGGGGACGCTAAACGCTTTCTGCAAAGGATGGCCAAGCGTGAAGTTAAGATCGCCGCAGCCTGCCTGGGCACATTCCTTCTGGCAGAGAGCGGCCTTCTCAACGGTCATTCAGCTACCACGACCTGGTTAATGGCCCCTCTTTTTCGCCAGCGTTATCCTGCAATACATCTCGATGAAGCCAGGCTCATAGTGCATTCCGGGCCCTATGTAACGGCCGGAGCCATGATGGGGCATATTGACCTGGCATTATGGCTGGTCCGCCATTCAAGCCCACAGCTTGCCGACCTGATTGCGAAATTCATGCTGGTTGATGACCGACTGGCGCAGACGCCCTATATCATCCCCGACTATCTTGCGCATGCTGACGAACTGATTACCCGGTTCGAGCAATGGTCACGGCAGCACCTTAATCGGGGGTTTTCCCTGCAGGATGCAGCGATAGCTCTCAGTGTGCACCCACGTACCTTACAACGCCGGACTGAGGCCATTCTGGGTAAATCACCGCTGGCCTTCTTTCAGGATCTGCGAATTGAACGTGCAAAACAGCTGATTGCAGAAGGAAAAGATATAGAAACTATTGCGACGGAGATCGGCTATTCAGAAGCATCGACTCTGTTGACGCTGCTGCGCCGTAAAACCGGAAAAGGAATCAAGGAACTGCGCCCCAGGGCTCTCAGAAAGTTGTGAGTCCTTCTTTGCTGCCTGAAACCGCTCCGGGTGATCACTCGCCCTGAGAGCTTCAATCCACCTGGACGAATGAACTGCATTCACGGGGCAATGAGCAATTACCACTGCGCCAGCGTTTTGAGCATTTCGGGGTTCTGCTGCACCAGGCGGATCAGCAGTACTGCCTGCGCATTCGACGGGCACGGCTCTGTTCCCAGTTCTGATTCGTGGTTTCCCCTGCCTGGGGGAAATGCGCCATTACCGACTCAGCAGGATTCAGTTTCAGAAGGCGGTACGATAAATTCCAAAATCCCCGTTCGAGTCATACCCGACACGGTAGATCAAAACCCCATCTTTTTTTTCCAGCCCCGGTATTTCAGCCATCCCTCCGCCACACATGCCTTTTGGCCATGCACTTAAAACATGTTCACCGGTAGATGGATAAAAAATAAATTTTTCTGAGGTATCAATTTCAGCAAGAATTTTTCCGTCCATGAAGACCTGCGTCAGGCATGCGCTTCCGCCGAACCCGGAATCACGCTTAATGATGACCTGACCACTATCCTCGCTCATCCTCTTTGTCAACGACGGGTCTATAACTCTTTTTTCTGGAACAGGCTTTGCTTCCTGGTTACTCACAGGCGCAGCCAGCCACAGCCATAAGCATCGCGCATACAATCATTACTGATGTTCTCAAAAATCTCCCCTATTCCGTCAGATAACCGCGCCCATTTTGTCTTTGCCGAGCGCCGCCCAGCGGCGTTTTCCAGGGCTGCAATCTGCATTTTAAGTTGTGGTTTCAGCGCATTATCGTCGGTCAGGTTCAGCTGGGCGCGAAACTCGCTCATCTGTGCATCTTCTTCAGGCGAGTAATCCGGGCACCCTCGACATCATTACTAATGCAGAGGCCTGCTCATGTCGGAGCCAAATATTTGAAGCGTTGGATGACTCAAGGCGTCCTTATCGACTGGCCGTTACAAGTGCCAGTCTCGCAGCAACCATTTCAGCCGCTGAGGCCGGTCTTGGCGTAGCACTGGTCCCCATTGTGGAGATATGTCCGCTAACGATGAGAATGGTGGATCTAAGTCTCATCGTTGAAAGCGATCCGAAAGTGACATACGGTGTCTTTTCAAAGAAGCGAACGAACCCGACTATTCTCACCGCGCTGGATGTGATCGTACGCAGCCATCCTGGAGCAAGTGGGCGGATTTGAAACCGTGCAGTAATGAAGAAGGATACAGTCAGAGTTGTTATTGAGTACAGACAGTGCAGTGAGCGTACCGTCTGACGATTAGCTGAATACAGAATTGCGGAGAACTGGGTTTTGAAAGTGGCTGGAACGCAGACCTGATGTCTTATAAGGGTTATGACCGATAGTCTGCAAACAAATATTAAAGGTTTCTGTTTTTAAACGTTTCTTTTGGAACGATCCTATTCCAGTGTTACGAGTATTGTCTGATTTGGAGATTGGTAATTCCTTTCTCTCATTAGTTCATTCATGAACTAGAAATCATTTCACTTCCACCGCCTCTTTTACCCACTCGCTGAACAGGCGCATCACCGCTTCGGTTCTGGCAGGAAGATGACGATTGCGCGGCCAGAGCAAGCTGACTTCAGGTGCCTGAGTTTCCAGATTGGTCAGGATGCGGACCAGCTTGTTGTCTCTTAATGCAGATGCCACGATGAAATTCAGACTCTGCACAATTCCTACGCCAGCGATAGCAAGTTGTACACGTGCCTCTGCATCTCCCACGGATGCAACCGCTGCCGGCCATAAAGTGCTGACTGCGCCGTTATTTTCAAATTCCCACCCGAGTTTTTCACCTGGCATCGGGAGTAAGAAGTCGATCAGGCGATGTTCAGCCAATGCTTCAGTCGTTTCAGGTTCTCCGTATTGCTGCAAGTACTCAGGGGATGCCACGTTCATCCTCAGCGGGAACCCCAATGAGCGCTTATGGAGATCCTGATCTTCCAGACCGCCAATACGAATCGCGAAATCAATCTCTTCACGAACAAAATCGCTGCGTTGATCGGTGAGAATAATTTCTGGATGGATATCAGGATACTGGCGCATCAATTCCGGCAAACGCGGCAGGATAACAGCGCGTGCGACGGAGACGTTTGCGCTCACCCGCACCTTGCCGCTCAGCAATTGCTGCGCACCTTGCAGGTCAGCTTCAATTTCTTCCAGGTCAGTCAACAAGCGTTTGCATGTTGCGTAATAGCGCTGCCCCGCTTCGGTCGCAGCCACTGCTCGCGTGGTTCTGCCCAGTAACTTAGTGCCGAGATGTGCTTCCAGTCGCGCAATCCGCGCGGTCGCGTTTGAAGGTGAGATTCCCGAAAGGCTGGCTGCTCGATTAAAGGAGCCGGTTTCAATGATGCGGACAAATAGCCGCATAGAACTGAGCTGATCAAAACGCATCTATTATTCGCTTTAACAGAACAATGAATTCGTATTCTACATTCTATACGCATGGATTCAATGACTCTAGAGTGTGGCCCTCACTCAAGAGATCTGGAAAAACACATGCAATACGTTCGTTTTGGTCGTTCAGGATTACGGGCATCACGCTACACCCTTGGCGCGATGACGTTTGGCAGTGGTGAAGGTATTTGGTCGTCAATTGCCGGTCTGTCTGTTGATGAAGCAAAGCGCATCATCAGCGTCGCACTGGAGAATGGCATCAACCTCGTCGACAGCGCTGACGTCTATTCGCAGGGCCAGTCTGAGACGGTTTTGGGTCAGGCTTTGAAAGCACTGCAAGTAGACGAAAGCAAAATGATGGTGGCAACCAAAGTGCGCTTACGGACTGGTTCTGGTCCGAATGAGGTCGGATTGGGGCGTTCGCATATCATTCGCACGGTGGAAAAGAGTCTGAAGCGACTGCAGCGCGATCATATTGATCTGCTGCAACTGCACGATCGCGATAACCTCACTCCGCTTGATGAAACACTGCGAGCGCTCGATGATCTGGTCACGCAGGGCAAGGTGCGTCATATCGGCGCCTGCAACTTCAGCGCGGCTGAAATGGTGCTAGCTGATGGCTTCTCACAACAGTACGGCAAGGCCCGTTTTACCAGCAATCAGGTTCATTACTCGCTGGCGTGCCGTGATATTGAGTTTGATGTCGCGAAGGCAGCACAGCAAGGCGATCACGCACTGATGATCTGGAGCCCTCTCAGCGGCGGCTACCTCAGTGGAAAATATGCGATGAAGCATGAGGATGATAAACAACAAGGCAGACGTTCGAAACTTAACTTTCCACCGGTAGACGTCGCTCGTGTCGACCCCATAGTTGATGAACTGATTGCTATCGGTCGGGAAATGGGCTGCTCTGCAGCCACGGTCGCACATGCATGGCTTCTGAGTCGTGCGGAGGTCACCACGGTGATCATCGGTGCGAAGAATGAACAGCAGCTGCTGCAGAATTTGGAGGCGCAGACTCTTGTGCTCTCCGACGAGCAACTGCAAAAACTTAACATTCTTTCTCAGCCTGCTATTCCGTATCCTTACTGGATGCAGCTTTTCCATGATAAGGACCGTATATAACTTAAGAATTGTGAACTTATGAGCTAAAGCTGCTTTCATGCAGCGACCAGAAAAGATGTGTTTAAAAGGGGCAATGCTGATAGAAAATATCGTGACGTTGCCCCCTGTCCTGGCCGCGGATCATGTGTTCTGGCATGAATACATCACAACCTTATCTTCATTAAGGGTCTGCCCCGCACTTTGCTGTATCCATCGGTTGAACTCACACCGCCAAGCAGACGCGTAAAATAATTAAAGCTGCTGATAAGTTACAGTACTCATTATGGTGACTGGAGTTCCAATATGATAAAGCTGCTGCCGCGCTGAGAAAATTTCTCCTTGATGAAAGCTTGAAATAGGCAATGTGTCAAAAACTTTAACAGGTACCGGCATCATAAATGCCGGTATGAAAAGTAAAAAACGATCCGCTAGAGCGCTAAGCGTTTTTAAGTGAGCCAGGTGGACTCCTTTCCGTAAATTAATCCTTAACGCGTTTACCACATAGTATTTCTCCTCACGCCTTACTTTTCCGTGTACTGACCAGACCTGACTCGCTTTTACGATGAAGTAAAGGATACGCGACACTCGTCACCACGAAACTGATAATCCATGAAACATCCACACCCGGTATTAAATTCGCATAAGGACCGGAAAAGAATGCATTTTCAACAAAGGGCACCTGCACTAAAATTCCGGCGAAGTAGACCAGCAAGGCCTGGGTATTCAGCAATCCATAACGTCCGCCATCTGCACGAAATATCGCTTCAACGTCATACTTTTGCTTATTCACATAATAAAAATCCAGTAGATTAATCACAATCCACGGAATCAATACCGCAATCAATGCCAGAATCAAGTTAATAAAGAACGAAACAAAGTTCTGTGATGCTGCCAGGGCGACTAACACGCTTCCCACTAATACCAGCGCTGAAACCACTAATCGCACCGTCGCACCCGGCGTCCAGTGTGGGCGGAATGTTTGTACTGCCGTAATCAGTGATAATACCGCACCATACAAATTCATTGAGTTGTGGCAGATAATATTGACCAGGAACAACACCATCAGAATGGGTCCGAGCCAGCCAGTGGCGTGACGCACTGACATCATGGCATCACTGGTTGGTGCGATATTGACCGCCATCATGCCAAAAATAAAGGCCAGAATAGTCCCACCACAGGCACCCAGGTAGGTGGCAATAAACGGGCGTGCAATACCGACATTGGCGGGCAGATAGCGCGAATAGTCAGAGGTATAAGGCGAGAAACTGATTTGCCATACCGCTCCGATACAGAAGGTGCCGAACCAGCCTGCGGCACTCATGCTGCCACGAGACCAAAAGTCTGCCGGCAAGGGTTGAGACACCATCAGCGCCAGGCCCAAAATCAGCGCCGCCCCCATAATCCATGCACCGACTTTATTGATGCGATGGATAAAATGGTAACCGACGATACCAATGGCGGTGGCAAGAATTGCGCCAATAACCGTGGCACTGCTTACCGGCATCGACGGGAAGACGTTGTTGATGACTTTACCGGATAGCGAAATATTCGAGATAAAGAACCCGAGATAAATCACCGTCGTAAAGCTAATCACCAGCAGCGAGCCGTAACGTCCAAACTGCGCACGGCTCTGCACCATTTGTGGAATGCCGACTTTCGGCCCTTGTGCAGAAGTTAACGCAAGGAAGATCCCGCCAAACAGATGACCGGCAATAATCGCGGTTAACGCGGAAATAACATTCAGATGAAACGTTTCGGTGGCAATCGCGCCGCTGACAACCGCCAACGGTGCAATGTTGGTACAGAACCACAAGGTAAATAAACTGTGAGATTTACCGTGGCGTTCCGATTCCGGAACATAATCTACTGACTTATTTTCTATAATTTGACTCTGACGTGGTTGTGTATTCACCGTACCCTCCAATTCTCAAAGTGGGATTGTTTTTTAATGTGGGTAAAACCTTCCTCGCGAAAAAAGCCACAGCCATCCCGACGAATTTATTTTCGTCTTCTTATTAAAAGAATTGGCGTAAGACTCCCGGTGCTAATTAATGCTTAACAACTGTACAAGTAACGGTCGTCATAAATAACGACACTGAAAATTCCGATGTTATTTCTGGTAGAGTGCGCATTGATAAATGCAAACCAGATTCCCGCAAGGTGCGCATGTCAGCGCACCTTAACCCATCAGCGCATAATAAAGGGATCGCTAATCGGCTCATCGCTGGTGCGCAGCCACACCGTTTTGGTGGTGGTGTATTCCAACGCGGCGTCTATGCCACCTTCACGACCGAAACCGGACTTACCGTAGCCGCCAAAGGGCGCCAGCGGTGAAACCACGCGATAGGTGTTCAGCCACACCACGCCGCTGCGCAACTTACGCGTGACACGATGGGCGCGTGTCAGGTTCTGAGTAAATACGCCTGCCGCCAGACCATATTCTGTGCCGTTGGCTAAACGAATCGCTTCGGCTTCATCTTTAAAGGTCAGCACCGACAAGACCGGACCAAAAAGCTCCTGCACCACGCTTTCTGCATTTGGCACCGCACTGCAATCCAAAATGGTGGGTGGGAAATAGAATCCCGGTCGATCAATCGGCTGATTGCCGATCACCAGACGCGCACCCTGCTCAATACTGCGACTCACGACCTGCTCGATATTGCTTTTCTGCCGCTCGGTACAAAGTGGACCAAACTGCGTCTCCTGCTGTTGCGGGCAACCAATCACAATACCACGCACTTTGCTGGTGAGCTTTTCAATGAAGGCATCTTTAATCTGCTCATCCACCAGCAGACGCGAGCCCGCGACACAGCTTTGTCCTGAGGCAGAGAAGATGGCGGCCACCTGCGCATTGGCTGCACTTTCCAGGTCGGCATCAGCGAACACGATAAACGGTGACTTGCCGCCTAATTCCAGCGAGGTGCTGGCGAGGTTTTCCGCGCTGTTGCGAATGATGTGACGTGCAGTATCTGCACCGCCAGTAAAGGCGATGTGATCGACCTGCGCATGCTGGGTCAGCACGGTGCCACAACCTTCCGCGAAGCCGGTGATCACGTTAATGACGCCCGCTGGGAAACCGGCCTCATGCACCAGTTCAGCAAATCCCAGCAGCGGCGTCGGTGCAACTTCAGCCGCCTTCACCACCACCGTACAGCCGGCCGCAATCGCCGGGCCGATTTTCACCGCGGAGAGAAACAGCTGGCTGTTCCAGGGGATAATCGCGGCAACCACACCTACCGGTTCACGCTTAATCCAGGTTTCCATGTCGGCTTTGTCGATGCTGAGCGTGGCGCCGTCCATCTTGTCGGCCAGCCCGGCATAGAAGCGATAGTATTCCGCCACGTAAGCGATCTGCGCCTGGGTTTCACGGATGATTTTCCCGGTATCGAGCGTCTCAAGACGGGCCAGTTTGGCGGCATCGCGTTCAATCAAATCCGCCAGCTTCAGCAGCAATTTGCCGCGCGCACCGGCGGTTAAGCCGCGCCACGCATCGGATTCAAAAGCCCGGGTCGCCGCCTGCACTGCGCGATCGGTTTGCTCGCTGCGTGCTTCGGCAATCGTGGCCCACGGCTCAGCGGTGGCCGGATTCAACGAGGTGAAAGTCGCAGCCCCGGCGTCAAATTGGCCGTCGATGTAGAGTTTGAAAGATTCCATGACGTCTCCGCTTAGTGAAATGCAGGTGCAACGTGTTGAATAAAGCGTTCCAGCGAGGCTTTCTTACGCTCGAAGGTCATGCCGCTATCCAGCCACAAGGCGTACTCATCGTAGCCCATCGCCTCATAGTTTTTCAGGCGGGCGATCACTTGATCAGGATTACCAATCGCCAGATTTTTCCGCATCCCTTCCACGCTGTAATAGGTGTTCGCCGCGATCTCTTCCTCGCTCAACGGCTTGATCAGCCCCTGCTGCACCGGACGCTCATTCTTGAACCAGGCACCGAAGTAGTTATAGAAGCGATTAAGTTCTACTGCCGCTTGCTGTGCATCGGCCTCGTCTTCGGCCACAAAACCGTGCTGCAGCAGCATGATTTTCAGCGGCTGTTCAGGGGAATATTCCTGACAGGCTGCTTTGAAGGTGGTGATCAGACGCGTGATCTCTTCTTCGCCCTGATGCAGTGGCGTGCACTGCACGTTACAACCGGTTTTCACTGCGAACTCATGACTGTTCTGGTCACGGGCTGCCACCCAGATTGGCGGATGCGGCTGCTGTTTTGGCTGCGGCGAGGAAGTGGTGGACGGGAAATTCCAGAACTCACCTTTATGCTCGTAGTCGCCTTTCCACAGCGCTTTGACTGCAGGCACCAACTCACGCATCCGCTGACCTGCTTCCCAGGCATCCATCCCTGGCATCAGGCGCTCGTATTCATAGGAGTACGCGCCGCGTGCAATCCCCAAATCCAGACGCCCTTTGGTGATCAGGTCCGTCATTGCCGCTTCACCCGCCAGACGGATCGGATGGGTAAAGGGCGCAATAATGGTGCCAGTGCCCAGACGGACGTTTTGGGTGCGGCTGGCGATATCCACCAGGTTGATAAACGGATTCGGTGCAATAGTGAAATTCATGCCGTGGTGTTCGCCGGTCCAGATAGCGTGCAAGCCACCTTTATCCGCGATTTCACACAACTCCATCATCTCATCGTACAGCTTGTCCTGCGCGTCATCGGCTGACACGCGTTCCATGTGCAGGAACAGGGAAAGTTTCATACCACCTCCTGATGAGACGCGGTGAAGAAGTGACGCACAGAACCTTCGATTTCGTCACCGTAATAGAGACCGTAATTGCCCACCGCATTTTCGCGGATAAAGCGATCGACCAGCGATTTCAGCGCACTGTCCGGCACCGGCAGCTGCGCCAGCGTGTGGACATCCACCCATTCGCCCTGCGGTACCGCTGGCAAGGTGCTGCCCGTCGGCTGTGCGCACAGGAATACGATATGCTGTTGTTTCTTTTGGCGATCTTCCCAGATGGAGTAGACAAAACCTGGATTAGCTTCAATATTCAGCCCGGTGAACAACAGATTGAGCGTTTCACTGACGCTGCGGTTATTGACCGTTTGCGACGGCAAGCCATAACCGTTCTCTTTCTTGACCACTAACGCCTGGCCCGCTGATTCAATCAACGCGCTGACCACCACGTTAGGACCGGCAATCAGGGATTCCGCATTCTGATAAGGCGTGAAGTAGGCACCGCGATAGTAGCCAAGGCCCGGCGTACCGCAGGAATCGAACTGCTCGACTTTACCGATCAGAATCGCATGGTCACCGGCATCGATAACCTGATGCATCGCGCATTCAAACCAGGCTGAACTCTCATCCAGCAACGGCGTGTTGAACTCCCCTTTACGCCACTTCACCAGCGAGAATCGATCGGCCACTTTCTGCGCGAAGATATTCGATGTCTCTTTCTGCTGCTCCGCCAGAATGTTGATGGCGAAGTGCGGGCATTGCGTGAAATTCTCGAAATTCGCGGAGCGCTTATCGATGCTCACCAGCAGCAGCGCGGGGTCAAGTGACACCGACGAGAACGAGTTTGCGGTGAAGCCAATCGGCTGCCCTTGTGCATCGTTAGTGGTGACCACGGTGACACCGGTCATGAAGGCGCCAAAGGCGTCACGTAACTGTCTGCGTTTATCTGCGTCCATAAGTTACTCCTTTACAGGCTCTTTTTGCGTGACGGCGGCAGCAACCGGCTTGAGGAACGACAAAATTTCCTCGTTCACCCGGTCTGCATCCGTCAGGTTCAACATGTGTTTAGCGTTAGCGACCACCACTGCCTGTCCCTGGCGTGCTGCCTGGGCCATTTGGCGTGTCATGTCTGGATTCGAATTGGCATCCAGTTCACCGGTCATCACTAACACCGGACATTGCATTTCATTCCAGCGCTCAGAATAGAAGCGGTCTCCCGCCGCAAACGCCTGATAGGCGCGTGCATAGCCGTCGAGATTCACCTGTTGCAACCACGTTCCCACTTTTTGACGCAGGGGCTGTTCGTGGTGGTCGTCACTGAACCAACGATCCAGTGGCGCATCGAGCCGCACATTACCGCTCGCTAACTCCTGGGCGCGTTTCAACACCGCATTGCGCGCGCTGTCGTTACGCTTAAACACGCCGCTCATCACAATCGCGTGATTCACCCACTGCGGATAATCGATAGCGATACCTGCGGTGATCAGTGCGCCCATTGAGTGTCCCGCGACGGCAAAACTGCGTTCGGGCTGGGTCTGTAAGAACTGGGCCAGCCACTGCACGTAATCCTTTAAGGTGGCAGGATGACGAAAACCGCTGCTTTCGCCATGGCCAGGCATATCCACCGCGATCACACGGAAATACCGACTCAGCACGTCCATTTGTGGGAACCAGGCATCGGCATTCATGCCGACACCGTGGATCAACACCAGCGGCGTGCCCTGCCCAGCCTCCAGGTAACTGACCTGGAGACCTAACTCAGATAGCTGCTGGGTTTTTCTGGTCATGGCCTAACTCTTTCAGGTCAAGATAACGGTTGCCGATACGATGATGCGGACGGCCGCCCAGTGCCGCGCCCAGCGCGATCACAATCTCGTCTGCGAATGGTGCATCGTTGATGTTGAACTGCATGGTGAGGTAGTGCTCGCGAGTGCCCTCATCATCCGTGCCCATCATGGGAACCAGAATCGGTGTATTGGCTGGACCACGGGTGTTGTTAAAGGCCAGATAGGTTTTACCCTTCACTGCAGAGCGGTAATGGTTACCAAAATGCAGGGTGTGAATCAGCGCTGAGGCGTGTTCCAGTTCGCCGTTCAAGCCCACCACTGCGCTTTTACCGTAAGCCACCACCTTGTCACCGCCGCCCGCTTCTTTCACGATCAAGCCAGTCAGCAATTCGCCCAGTACTGGCGCCATCTCGCGAATCTTCGGTGCGAGGTCTTCTACGAAGCCTTCACCGGCCCACGGATTTTTTACCACGGCAGCCGCCGCAATCATCACCAGCGGCGTGGTGGCCGCTTTGCCGCCGTCGGAGTAGATGGTCTCGGTGGTAACGAACGTCTTGCGTATATCTGGATGCATGGTTAGAGCCTCATTTAAGTTAACGGTTTGTTAATCTGGTGTGTCGGGAAAGGATATAACACTGAGACTTTTGGCATGTCAAAACATGGTATACCATCATACGGTATTAAAATTTGCCGGAGATTTTGCTATGCTTTGTCGACGCAAATCCCCGCCGTGACTGGGGGGATGGGGATTAAAAGGGCAATGCGTAATGGGCTGTTTGAGACGCGAAGTGAGTGTGACTAAGGTCATAAAAATCACACGACCTATCGGAGCAGTCGTTTTATAACGGTATGAATTCACGTGGTTTTGATTCTTCCTCAAGGATATTTTTATTTCGTGCCCAGGCCGCATGATGAAACTGTGAGCTAACGCTGATTTCAACTGGCGCGTCGGTGAGGAATCGATAGACGCTGGTGGCAATGAGAGTAAAGGCGGCGTTGCTTTCAGAACAGAAACAGTGCTAATAGTTAAAACGCTGGCAAGACATGACATTGACTTCAGGCTGAATTTTTTGCATTTCAACGAAGAGACGATTATGGATGCGAGTCATTCCCTAAAAATTGAAAATACGCCCGTAACGTTGCGTGAACTGGCATTGGCTAAAGTTCGCCAGGCCATTATTTCGGGATACTTTAAAGCCGGCGACCGTTTGGTTGAACGTTCACTTTGTGATGAGCTGGGTGTAAGCCGTACCGTGGTGCGCGAAGTGATCCGTTATCTGGAAGCGGAGGGTTTAATTGAAAACCTGCCGAAAAAAGGGCCGATTGTTGCAATATTAACCTGGGACGTTGCTGAGCAGATTTACGATATTCGTATGCTGCTGGAGTCTGAAGCGGCGAAGGATTGCGCAAAAATAGCCACCAGCAGTGATAAAAAAAACCTGCACAAAAGATTACTGCGCATCGCTAAAGCCTCGCACGATCATGATGACATCGAACGCGTTGAAGCGTCTCAGGCTTTCTATGAAGCGCTGTTTTCCATTGCAAAACATCATATTGCGTGGGAAATCGTGCAACGGCTTAACAGCCGTATCAGCCGACTGCGCGCACTGACCCTGCGCAGCCCTGAGCGTCAGGTAGCGGGTTTTGAACGTATGTCGCGTATTTATGAAGCGATTGAAGAAAACAATGCTGAACAAGCGAAAGAGGCCGTTAAACAGCATCTCTCTGAAGCTGCCACGCTGGCTAAAACTATTCTGACTGCCGAGGAGAAATAATGTCTGCGTATTGGATCGCCCACGTCAATATTGAGGATGCACAGCAGTACCAAAATTATATTGAGCTGGCACCGCTTGCGTTTAAAAAATATCAGGCGAAATTTATAGCTCGCGGCGAAAATGCCACCTCACTTGAGGGTGATAAATTTAAGAAGCATGTCATCATTGAATTCCCTGATTATCAAACGGCACTGGACTGTTATCATTCCGACGAGTATCAGTTAGCCAAAAAACAGCGTGAGGGCGTGGCAAAAGCCATGATTACCATTGTGGATGGGCTGGCGTAGGTTTGTAGATAGCCACATTGCATGAATCTGCCATGATGAACCGCATAGAGGATGGGTATCAGGTTATCTCTCCTCCTTGCTCACCCTCATTGTGAACAAACTGCAAGGCTGTGAGTAAAGGAGTGGCCTGAGCTCGTCCATTTTCTCGGCGCGTACCTTCAACTTTTTACAGTCCTCATCATTTAAATTTTCCTGATTGTTAACCCCCCCATAATCTGAACACAGATCACAAAACCAGCACTGAAAATTTTGTAATCGATTACTTTAAGCTAATTTGTAATCGATTACTTATCATAAGAGGCTGAATAAAGATGAAAAAATTGATAGTGTTGGTGGGGATGTTGTCCATGCTTAGTGCTGCGCCTTCACAGGCGTTAGCAGCGGGCGTTGAAGATGAAATTGGACTTCAGATGTACACCTTACGTCATGTCGGCACGCCAGCTGAACAGTTCGCCATGGCCCATAAAGCGGGCTTCGAGCACGTTGAACTGGTAGGCACCCATGGTCTGGAAGCCAAAGAGCTGAAATCCTTGCTGGATAAAAATCACCTGACCGTGACCTCATCTCACGTGCAATTAACGGCACTGGAAAGCGACTACGCGCAGACCGTGGCGTTCAATAAAGCGGTGGGTAATCACACCATCGTGGTTCCATGGATTAAACCGGAAGATCGCCCGGACAGCACCAAAGCCTGGATAGACTATGCACAACGCCTGGATAAACTCGGCGCTAAACTGCGTAAAGACGGCATCCAGCTCGCTTACCACAATCACAATTTCGAAATGAAGAAGTACGATGGCGTGACCGCGCTGGAGATCATCTTCAATCATTCACGGGCAGAAAACCTAAAACTGGAGATGGACGCGGCGTGGGTTTCACGCGGAGGCCAGGATCCGGCGCGCATCTTAAAAGCCTATCCGGGACGGGTCTATGCGATTCACGCCAAGGATAATGCGTCGATTGGCATCCGCGACGATGAGATGAATTTTGCGCCGCTGGGCGAAGGCTTGCTGGACTGGAACACTATTCTGCCTGCCGCCAAAGCCAGCGGCGTGAAGTGGTTTATCATCGAGCACGACAAGCCGAAGGATGCCTGGAGCATTATCACCACTTCACATCAGAATCTGCGGGCGGCGCTGGAAAAACTGCCGCATTAATCGATCAGGCACTGGCACGCACGATCAGGTGCCAGTCCATCATGACGCGTTCAGTTTGCGATTGGGGATCGTCAATCTTCTGCAGAAGCAGGCTGAACGCAGTCCGACCAATATCGCGCGATGGCTGCGCGATGGTGGTCAGCGGTGGAGAGATCATTTCAGCCAGTTCCGAGCCATCAAAGCCGGCAACGGCAATATCCCGCGGAACCTGATATTCCGCAGACTGGATAGCCGCCATCGCGCCAGCCGCCAGCGTGTCCGATACGGCAAATACCGCATCAGGCGGCGTATCGGCGTTGAGTAACGCTTCCATCGCACGCTTACCCGCGTTGTAGCTTAAATCACTGGCGTAACTCACCGCCTGCCAGGACAGACCGCGCTGTTCCAGCTCCTGCTGATAGCCCTGCTGACGCAGTTGGGCGTACTTATAGCTCAGATCATGATTGATCAGGGCAATACGTTTACGTCCGCTGGCCACCAGATGCGCCACCAGCTGGCGCGAAGCATCGACATCATCGATGCCCACACAGGAGATGTCGCCGGCATCCGCGTATTCGGCACACTGCACCCAGGGCATGTTGCCAATCAGCTGTGTCAGTTCCGTCAGCGTGGTGAAAGCATCCATGGTGATCACGCCATCCACCATTTTGCCTGCCAGCAGTTGCAGGCTTGAGCGGGAGCGATTGATGTCGGAACCAGAATTACACAGCAAAATGCGATAGCCGTTCTGTTCTGCCTGCTCTTCGATACCTTTCACAATTTCAGCGCAAAACGGGTTGGAGATATCAGAAACCAGCACCAGCACCATTGAGCTCCGCGCCGTGCGCAGCTGGCGTGCTAACAGATTTGGCTGGTAGTTGCTGGCTTTAATGGCCTCCAGCACCTTATCCCGGTTTTTATCCTTTACAGTGTCACTGTTGTTAAGCACGCGTGACACCGTGGCCACGGAAACACCGGCCAGCTTCGCGATTTTCTGAATGGACATGATGACTCAACTTCCTGCGTCAGTTTCTGAATTGCAGGCTACCATAAATCGACGCGGGACAATAAGTTAGGCGGGATGACTGATACGGGAGATCAGGCGCGCCGGAACGCGCCTGCGTCTCAAAGGCTGACGTCGACCCAGCGTTGGTCGCGATGGCTTTGTACGATCGCCTCAACGATGGCCATCACCTGCGCGCCGTCGCTGAAGTCGGCAAAATGTCGTTCATCTTGCGCGGGCATCTCACCCTTCTCTACCGCCTGATAAAACTGCTGCATCATGGCGCGAAAAGCATCTGGCCAGCCTTCGATGTGTCCGCCGGGAAAGCGGGCACGGGTGGCAACATCGCGGTTCATCAATGATGCATCGTCCGTTAGCGTTTGATTAGCCTGATGGCGATGACCGATCCACAACTGCTGTGGCACTTCCTGATCCCACGCCAGCGAGGTTTGGCTGCCGTTCACTTCCAGATAGAGGCGATTTTTGCGCCCCGCCGCCACCTGAGACACGCTTAAACAGCCTTTACTGCCATCATCGAAACGCAGCAGCACGAAGCCCAGATCTTCCGTATTCACCGGACAATCCTGATACTGCGCCTGTTGCGCCTGCGCGCTGAAGGTGGCCTGACCGGCCAGATTAGCTTTGCGTGTTGGCCAGACGATCGCGAGGTCAGCCATGACCGACACGATCTTGCGGCCAGTGACAAACTGGACAGTGTCGCACCAGTGAGATCCAATATCTGCCACCGCGCGCGATGCGCCGCCCTTATCTGCATCCACACGCCAGTTGTAATCGGTCTCTTCCAGCATCCAGTCCTGTAAGTAACTGCCCTGGACGGCAAAGGTGCGGCCTGTTTCGCCACTGCGCACCATGCTGGCGGCTTGCTGCACCATGGCAAACTGTCGGTAAACAAAGCTGACGCCGTTTACCACGCCGGCCTGTTCAGCCAGTGCCACTAATTCACGGGCTTCGTCCATCGTCATACAAAGAGGTTTTTCCGAGAACAGGTGTTTACCGGCCAGTAAAACCTGCTTATTGATAGCGGCATGGAGGTGGTTCGGCGTGCAGTTGTGCACAGCATCCAGGTTCGGATGCTGCAAGAAGGTGACAACGTCACCATAAGCGTGCGGCACGTGTAACTTCGCCGCCTGGACCTGTGCTTTCTCCAGCGTTGAGTCGCACAGTGCCACAATATTGATGTTGCCCAGACGCCGCAGTGCCTCAATGTGCGCGGGACCGATAAATCCGCTGCCGATAATGCCGACATTAATCATTTACGACTCCTCCTTAAGTCCAAGTTGTACGCGGATACTGCCGCTGTCATCTTGTGCGGCAAAATCATCAAAGGCACGGCTGGCGACCGGAATGATATGTCGCTGGATGAATTCGGCGCCTTCCCGTGCACCGGTTTCCGCATCTTTCAGGCAGCATTCCCACTCCAGCACCGCCCAGCCATTGAAGTCGTACTGCGCCAATTTGCTGAAAATGCTTTTGAAATCAATCTGCCCATCGCCTGGCGAACGAAAACGCCCGGCGCGATCGATCCAGTTTTGATAGCCGCCATACACCCCGCTGCGGCCGTTGCGCTGATACTCCGCATCTTTGACGTGGAAGGCCTTGATACGCGAATGATAAATATCGATAAACTGCAGGTAATCAATGTGTTGAAGATGCAGATGACTGGGATCAAACAGGATATTGCAACGCGGATGATGGTTAACCTGCGCAAGGAAACGCTCAAAGGTGACACCATCATGCAGATCTTCACCCGGGTGTAATTCGTAACACACATCCACGCCATGCTGATCATAAACATCCAGCACCGGCTGCCAGCGACGGGCGAGTTCCTTAAAGGCCTCGTCCAGCAATTGTGGGTTATGCGGCGGCCACGGGTAGACATAGGGCCAGGCGAGCGAGCCGGAGAAGGTGGCATGGGCAGTCAGCCCCAGCTTGCTGGAGGCGGCTGCGGCATGTTTAACCTGCTCGGTTGCCCAGGCCGTGCGCGCGTCTCGCTTGCCGCGGACGTGTGCCGGTGCAAAATTATCAAAAGCGGCATCATGCGCGGGATGTACGGCGATCAACTGCCCTTCCAGATGTGTCGATAACTCGCTGATGCTTAATCCATACTGCTTCAGCAATCCCAGCACCTCATCGCAGTAGGTCTGGCTGGTGGCCGCGCGTTGCAGATCAAATATTGCCGGGTGATTGCACGGGATCTGCAATGCCTGAAAGCCCAGCGAGGATGCCCAATTCGCTAATCCTTCCAGTGAATTGAACGGTGCATCGGCGCCGATAAACTGTGAAAGGAAAATACCCGGACCTTTTAACGTTTTCAAAAACCACCTCCAGTAACAACCAACACTTAATCGCGGTACTTAAATGTGAACATAAACAGCACGGCAATCACGGCAGCCGCGATCGCCGGGATCCACCAGAACATGCCCCAACTCGCAGCCGACACCTGACCCGCGACCAGGTGGTTATAGAGCGCGCCGGAGATCTGCGAACCCAGCAGCATGCCGATGCCATAGGTGAACATCACAATCATGCTCTGCGCCTGTCCTTTGACTTTGTCTCCCGCGATGCGGTCGGTATAGATGAAGCCGACGACAAAGAAGAAGTCGTAACAGACGCCGTGCAGCAGAATCCCCAGCCAAATCAGCGCACGTCCCTCTTCGCCCATGCCCATGGCAAACAGGGCGTAGCGTACAAACCAGGCGCACATACCGACCAGCAGCATGTATTTCACGCCCAGTCGGCGGAACAGCAGCGGAATCACCAGCATGAAGAAGATTTCAGACATCTGTCCGAAGGACATCAGTGAGCTGACGTTTTCAACCCCGGCATCGGCCAGCCAGGAGGCGGTGTAGGCGTAGTAAGTACCTAACGGGATTGAAATCAGCGTGGCGCAGAGCGAAAAAATGAAGAAGTGACGGATTTTCAGCAAGGCAAACGCATCCGCACAAAACAGATCGCGCGGTCTGAATGGCAGGCCTTTAGCGGGTGCGGGTGTATGCGGCAGCGTGAAACTGTAGATTGCCAGTACCACGGAACAAATCGCCGCCACCGTGAAGACGCTGACGCTGGAAGCAATCCCCGTGAACCCGATGAACAGGCCAGCGACAATCCAGCCGATGGTGCCGAATACACGCACCACCGGGAAACTCTTCTCGCTGCTGGCGAGACTGTGGAAGGCAATATTATTGGTCAGCGCCAGCGTGGGCATGTAGCACAACGTGTAGCCAAACAGTAAGCCGATCAGTAGCGCACCGTTCTCGGCGATCATCGCCTGGGGTACAAACCACAAAATCACCGCACCGGCCAGATGCATTACCGCCAGCACTTTTTGCGAAGGGAAAAATCTGTCCACCAGCATACCGAGAACAAACGGCGAAAGAATGGAAGCAATCGGGCCTGCCGAGAAAGCATCACCAATCAGCAAGGACATGTTGTGCTGGGTCATCACCAATCCCAGCGTGACCGACCAACTGCCCCAGATAAAGAACTGAAGGAACATCATGAGTGACAGCCGTGGGACCAGCATACGCTGCATTGCCTGGTCTTGCGCGGTGCCTTGTGTCGCAGCAACCATATCCAACCCCCAAAAGTAATCGATTACAAAAGTAGATAAATAAAAAGTAATCGATTACAAAATTGAATTCATAGTGGTTGATCACAAATTTTGACTAAGGTGGAAAGTGAGAATTGGTGACAGGCTTGGGGGACCACGAAAACCCTCTGAGGACTAAACCGCTTAACGATGAGTTTGTTCGAATTTGAAAACAACCGTACCTCTATAGGCGCGTTCCGCAAAACAGCGTGAAGTCCAGGCCCGTCGTAGAGTATTTAACGTCATCATGAACAACCAGGATGATCATGAGAGGAATTTCGCTTTCACACTCAATAAAAATGAAAAGTGGCAAGTCTCACCGGCTTACGATCTGACTCTTCCAGAGTGACACGCATAAAAACATAAACATCTTACTTGCGTGATATTCTCTGTCTTAAATCCGCACGAGCATCCTTTCACCAGGCAAACATTGCGGCACTATCCGCCATTACTCTCTTACAGACCATTAAATGATTAGCAGTAACGCATCGTGAAGTGACTTCAAAGGTGGAATGCTATGCCCGATCATTAATTAAGTCACCATTAACATTTGCTTTCCCGGAAGGTGGGTCGTGACGAACGTTGTGACCGGGTAACATAACTTTTTTTAGCCTGCATACTTAAAAATATAACCAAATACTCAAATCGCTGATGATTAAAATAGCGTTCAGTGGTCAATTATCGACGTCTCAACACCGGCCACAACCCGGAACTTTGAGAAATATCTAAAAATTGACACTTTCCGGGCTTTATTCTTGATATCTGATGTGTTGTACTTCTGCCAAGAGGGTAACATCGATATACTCTTCCCTAATTTGTTATCTACTGCACCACTTAATTTATTTCGTTCAGCGACAAAATATTCAGGAGAAGTTCATGAGTGATTCACTTAAAGCGTTAAACAATATCCGTACGCTTCGCGCGCAGGCACGTGAAGTGCAGCTTGCAGATCTGGAAGAAATGCTGGAAAAATTCACTGTCGTCGTGTCAGAGCGCCGTGAAGAAAACAACGCCAGCGAAGCAGCCGTGCGTGAAAAAGAAGAAAAACTGGCTAAATATCGTGAACTGCTGCTGCAAGATGGGATTGACCCTAATGAACTGCTGGGAGCATTAACGCCAACGGGTAAAACTCGCGCTAAACGTGCACCACGTCCGGCTAAATATAAATACACGGAAGAAGGTGTTGAGAAGCACTGGACCGGTCAGGGTCGCACGCCAGCAGTGATTAAAGCCGCTGTTGATGCCGGCAAATCTCTCGATGATTTTCTTATCTAATCGGGCTTTTCCCGTTTAATTTGAGTTATCGAACATTTATGGTGGGTGTTAAGCCCACCATAAAATAAACACTGATTGATATCATCACCCTTTCCCGCTTTTGTTGAGTCCCCAAATTAAGATAATGACGGGGTTAACTATCAACTATTGTCATTGTTATCTTCACAACGCCCATCCCTGAGTGACTATACCGACACGCAATAGTGAAGGGTCATCCATGACGCGTTTTTTTGTCAGGTTTAGTTCGCCTTCAAGCCAGGTTAAATGCATGAGCTCTCTGCGCCGATATTATTAAAACTATCGCACGGCTTGCGAGTTTGAGCGATCGCATCACTACCCTATTAATAAGTTGATTACGTGCTTTCTTATGCCTGCAGTCATATCGTGTTGCCTCACCACGTTTTGTCCATGCCGATTTTCAATCATGCGTACGCAGCGCATTGAGTTTTATCGGGGTGCCCAGCGAGGATATTCATTAGGTCTTAATCAAAATCAGAGGATCTATCGCAGAACGATAAGAGCCTCCAGGAAAGATGGAATGTGGTTATTCTAAACACGAAGTCACTATAATCACTCCTTCAACCGGGCCGCTGCACCATAAACACTTGCTGACCAGCAAACGAGAGTGCCGTTCCCGGCTGAGGCCAATCACCGACCAGAAGGAAGCCCTGACGCACAAATGCCTGCAGCCAGGTTTCACGTGAAAGAGACAGCGTAACCGGCTGAGAGTGCCCTTCTGTTGCCTGTTGCAGCACCGTAGCAGCGGTTATCCACCTCAGCGCCGAATCCTCTGTGGATTCAACCACAATCAGTACACCCTCAGGTTTTAATGCATGCCAGATGCCGTGGAGAATGTCATCGAGGCAATGAGCTGTGTGTAGCAAGCCGGTTGCCAGCACGGCATCCAGCTGTGCCGATGGACAACCTTGCCTATCCCGCAACTGATGAAGGTCATCATGGCAAGTGTCTGCACCCATCTCCATCACCTGCGGACAATCACTCCCTTGCGTCGCCGTTTGCAGCAGTGAGGCGGCTATCTGACCAAGGTAGTCCGTCAGCATGCTACCTGGCTGCATCGCGGCATAAAGGAGGCGGCCCTTGTGCGATGAAAGTGGGTTCTGTGCCAACTTTGGATAGCGCATCACCTCGCAAAGAGACTGCGGGTCTGCGAATAACGTGTTGAGGAAAGCTTCTCCCTCAGCGTGCCACTCCAGACAGCGGCGCAGACGAATTTTTCCATCGTCGATACGCTGTTCGATGGAGTGCAGACTGGGCGCGCATTCACTGGCAAACCAATGCTGCTCGCGCTGCTCCACGATCCCTTCGTCTTCCAGAATGCAGTGCCATTTTTCCAGCAGAAATTGATAACAGTCGGCAACGCCTGCCTGCTGACGCGCATCAGCAATCAGCCAACCCTGAGCAGAGACAAACGACAGTTCATGCAGACATTGCCAGATCATCAACGGTGCCATTGACTCGCTCTCAGTCTGAAAAGCCGCCAGAGCAGCAATCGCGGCAGCTGCCGGTAACCGCTGCGCAGCCTGATGCCCTGCACGTTGCCAAACATCATGTTGTGATGACGCAACGATAGCGGTGGCCGTCTGTGGGTTCACTACGTGCAGATTGGTGCTGCTCTCTCCATTCATAACCACTCCATCTTTAAACTGGGGGGTGAACTCATCACATACTGTGTCAGGTTTTAATTGGCTTTATTGAGGATGGGGCCAATTTCAACTCCGCCATTATGAGAATGATAATCATTATTAATTTTGACGCAAATGAAATTTAAATATATCTCCCCTTCTGTTTGTTGAACGCTATGTCCAGGAGGCCTTGAGGGAAAGTTTTACGGGAGGAATTGCAACTGCAGGTTAGTCAATGCATCAAACGTTGCAGTTATCTTTAAGTGATTATTTCAGGTAATTCATGCTGGAATTGGCGTGGAGAGTTGTAAACTTTATAAGCGCAGCGTTAATAACGAATAAGTTCAATATTTACAACACAGTGGGACCATAACCTATTAATTAAAAATCAGAAATGGCTGCCATTCAATTATTTAAGGGTTTCAGGCGTGAGATAGATATGCCACACTGTATTTTTATACAGAGTGTGGAGTCGCAGTGAAGCATGATGGGCAGATCACACAAGAGATATTAGCGCTGCTAGGGGCCACTGTGTCAGGGTTTATTCGGGAAGGCTTAGATTTTGAGGCACACGAGATTTCTCAGGCCCTGCAAAAACTTAAAGACAATGAAGCGGATTCAGTTTTAAAAGAGAAATACGAAACCCTTATCCGCCTGCTTTCAAAAATGATGCACTGATTGACGCGCTTTATGAAAAATCAGCCATCAATCATCCGGTGTTACGCCCACGACGATTTCAAGAGTCTGACGCAATGTGTGGGCTTCAGCATCATCCTGTGCGGATTCCAGTGCCCGGATTAAACTGATGATAATGGCTTTGTTCGTTATCTGTCCTTCCGAGGCCAACACATTACGAATGATAGCGCCTAACACCGCGGCCTCATCTTTCAAACCCGGACCCGCCTGGCGGAAACGTTCAGCCAGTTCCTGATCGGCAAGCGCAGAAAAAATGTCTTCTGATGTATGCATGATTTGTTTCCGAGTTTTATGTTGTCATGGATTAAACAGGGTTGCCATCAACCTGAAAATCAGTGTTTTCTGTTATTGCCTGAGTGATGCGAGTCCGTGTACAGGTACTGGACTGAATTGATTCCCTCAGCTCTTTGTTGTTTGGCCCGCTCTCCCTCGGCAATGCTCTTTCTTACCTCGGCAATGGTCTGGGCGATCAATTGCCGCCTGTCAGTATCATCTGACTGGCCTTCCATAACCTGAAGTTGTTCGATGAGTGCATGGAAAGAGACAGGCCCCGCTCGCTGGAGCAGAGCCAGAGTGGCTTCACCGATGATTTCATCTATTAACTGCTGGCGTTCACTTCTGTTCATATACTTCTCTGATAACGGCATCTGCATGGCAATTTTTTACTGTAAACAAACTGCAAATTGCAATTCCGCCACTGAGCCAAAAGTCATTCATATGCCATGCACATCCAGAACGGTCATGTTGTACAACTATGGCTTTAAAAGGAATTACTCTTCGCGGTCGAAAAGCAGTCCAATAAGCTGATGATAGTGATGTTCTTCTTCAGCGTTGGCTGACGTTTCCAGACGGCGAAGTAATTTGGTGCAGAGAGATTTACGATTCAGATTTTTGCCCTCACGCAGGATCTCTACCACGATTTGACCTAGTGTTTCTTGCTGTGAGGGCAGAGAAGCTTTATTAAAATATTGAGCAATCGCTTCCGACGAATTCGGAGTGTATCCATTCTGACGCATGTGTTTACCCTCTCATGTTGGGTCAGGCAAATGGCCTGATAAAGTTGTACAGTATTGGAAATAACTGTACAAAAATATATTCAATAACGGCGGCCTGATTTTTTGCAAAAAGTGCTCTCGGGAGACAAATAACCTGTCGAAACAGAAATATCTTAATCGCTGTTCTCACAAGCATTTTGATGGGTAAAAGTGTAATGGTGTTGAAAACCCAGGCTACTTTTTCACATTTTCAATTGGCGATAGCGTAATGCTATCTGAGCTCTCACTCATACGCCGCAAGGGTGAGCGGCTGCGCTTGTCTTCTGACGAGGGCTGCCGATAATCGTTCAACCAGTCAATCGCAGCTAATACGGCTTGTTTACGCTCTGGCGTATCAGCCTCTTCGGCCATGCGATGCAGTTCCTGATTTAATTGTATAACACTGATTTTTTCACGGCGGGCAAGAATCTGATAAGCAGCCTCGCCTAAAATTTTGTCTGAATTATCCATTGTATTACCTCCTGAGAATCGGGCTTACGCTGAGTCCTCAGGATCTATTGTAGCTGATGAGATATTTGCGTTAAACCAAGCGGCATGATGCTCGGGCTTAGTGATACCAGTCTATTGATATCAACACGCGCCAGTTCTGGGATTATAAACATCCAATAGATTTATCTGAATGATCTTCGCCGGGTTTACATCCTGTGAATCACTGCCAGGCTCAAGCTAGGGTTACATTTATTTTTCAGGCGGTAATTTATGAATAAGTACGCAATTTCTGCGACATTACTATCCATCACGCTTTGCGGGCTGTGCTCTTTCGGCGCGTATGCGGGTGTTTTTGGTTAGCCGTAGCGGCAGAGAATGGCCTGCCGTCAGAGACGCTGCCAAAACGTAATGACTCCGGGCTGCGCCTTCTCTCCTCAGTAAAACGTCATCTCGTCATACGGCTGTGCCCGACAGGCGTTTAATCTGCTTTCCAGATCGCCTGCATGGAGTTCCAGCTTATGGCCGTCCGGATCGAGGAAATAGAGTGATTTTCCTTCACTTTTGTTAACCTTCCATTCTATGACGCCTGCAGATTTCAGCCTCTCAGTAAAAGCATCAAACACTTCGTCTTCAATGCTGAAGGCATAGTGCGTGTAATCTTTTCCAATCGAAAGGGTGTCCAGTGAAAGGCAGAGCCAAAGTTCACCTAATGAGAGATAGGCGCCGTTCTTCCATTGCGCCCGGGGAGTGAATCCCAGCGTCTCAACATAAAAATTGAAACTCGCAGAGACATCGCTTACAGCAAGGGTGATGTGATTCAGTCCGGTCAGCATGTTGAACTCAAAACAAAAATTTGTAGGGATAATTTAGCACAGGCGCTGGGAAGGAAAGCGTTTGTCATGCGAGTCGCTAAGCAAACTTCTGCAGAATTCGTATTGCCATCTCCATGCCCTGCTCACGCTCGACATCATAGTGATGGCCATCTTGTTGCGCTTCCTGCAGGACATCAATCAGTGACTGAACGGCAAACTCATTTTTTCTGCTCAGAACTTCCAGCACCGCGCCACCAATCTCATTGCAGATGGCTTTTCCTGCAGCGTATTCGTTTGGCTGAGACATGACTGACTCCTTTGCTAACCTTAAGAGAGATGGGACACCGCCCTTTGTAACATAAATGCCGTAGCGCGCTTTATTACATTGCAAAAATGAATCCAGTTAAAGCACCATTGCCACGAGCACAATGCTCAGTAACAGCACATATATTCGCGCATGCCAGACATCCGGGACGGCAGGAATGTATCTCTGTGCAGTCAGGATGCCGACAAGTCCTGTGATCACCAGTAGCAGCACTATTTTCAGGCTTATAAACCCCAGGAAACCCTTTGCCGGGATTTGTTGCCAGCCGTCGATTGCATAAATTAAGGCGCCGCAAAGCGCTACTGGCAGCGAAAGCGGATTGGCAGCGCTGATACATTCACGCATTGCATAGCCATGCCGCCGCAGCAGCGGTACCGTCATGACGCTTCCACCCACACCCAATATCGCTGCAATAGCGCCGATGAGTATCCCGCCGCCTGTCACTGTGAGTCTTGAAAGCCGTCGCGGCGTGCTACCTCTGAAGAACCCTTTGCGCAGCAGGCAATCACCAATCGTGACCATCATATAGAGGGTGAAAAGTGAACGAACCCATTCTTCGCTTAATCGCCCGGCGAGCCAGGACCCGGCCACTGCGCCGATTGCAATGTACCAAAGAAGGGGTAAACACGCCTGAACTGAAATGGCTCCCGCGCGCCAGTTTCGATAGCTGACCCATCCAGCATTAAAGATCATGACTGCCGTCGACGTGGCGACAGCGATATGCATCGCATCCCCTGCCATGTCAGGCTGCCGGCGCAATAACTGATAAACAAAGGGCACGACAACAAAGCCACCACCAAAGCCAAACATCACCGTTGTAATGCCAGTGATAAAACCTGCGAGCGCAATAATGAGGATATCGTTCAAGGGAATGTTCCGTTACGAAAATGGACAGATAGCCTATCTCCCAAATGACTGACTTCACATTTTCGTAGCGCTCAATTACCCTTGCAAATCGGTCAGGAGGAGCTGAAGTGCGTAATGTAAGCATTGACGATTTCGATTGGGCTGATCGTGATGTGGTCGCGATCGGCAATGATTATGCCCATGGTTTTACGCTGGCTCCCCACCAGCACCGCCGGGCCCAATTACTTTATGGCGCGACGGGTCAGATGCATGTATTCACCCATGACGGAGAATGGGTCGTTCCGCCACAGCATGCGGTGTGGATCCCCCCTGAAACTCAGCATGCCGTGAAATTTGTCGGCGTCACGACGCGAAGTCTGTATATCACGCCCGCTTGCGCAGCATGCATAAGCGACCGTGTTCGCTGCGAAGTTATCAGTGTATCCCCCCTGTTACGTCAGTTGCTGTTGGACGCAGTAGAATTGCCACTGCTTTATGACAGTGACCGCGAGTGCGCGCTGATCAATTTGCTGTTACTTGAATTGGCAGCGATGCCTGCGCGAGAATTTGACATTCCCCTGCCGCAACAACCCGCATTGTTGGCGCTGTGCCAGGCATTTCTGCTTGCTCCTACCATCCACGATCCCGCAAATCGCTGGGCCGTGGCGATGTATATGAGTGCCAGCACCTTTCGCCGCCATTTCCTGCAGCAAACCGGCATGACATTCTCTGCCTGGCGTCAGCGAGCCTGTGTGGTCAGCGCGCTGTCATTGCTCATTAAGGGCAAGCCAGTAAATGAGGTCGCTTTATCGCTGGGCTATGACAATGGTTCGTCTTTTGCGACGATGTTCCGCCGTGTAACAGGCCAGCCACCTTCGTTTTATCATCCCGCTTAAGATATGTTCCGTTAGTTATCCCCATCAGGCACTTGGGTTCCGGCAAGACAAGCGTTACGATTCATACGCCCATCGGCTTTGAGTTCAAAACGAAAGTCCATTTCTCAACTGCACCAGCAATCACAGCAAAACCCTCATCACACCGGAAGCAACTGAGCCAGCATCTGACCGGCCAGACGCGCTGTCTCACGCAAACGCTCCGCACTGGCACCTTGCCGTGAGCGAGCAGACAGGCCCGACATGATCGTCACCATGAAATCGGTTATCCGCACGGCCTGTTCTGGGTAGCGCTTGGCAACATAGGCATGGAACATCTTCTCTGCTGCCGTGTGAAAACCACAGGCCACCTCGCGCGCAGAGAGATCGTCGCAATGAATGCCCTCCAGAACCAGGCATCCGGTCGCTTCCGGATCGGCAGCATAGCGACTTGCGGCTTCATCCAGTACCGCAGAAAGACACTCCGCCACCGGTCGGTCATGACGCAACAGCGCCTTTAGACCGATAGCCCCATCCTGAGCGTAACGATCCAGCACCAGCCGGTACAGCCCGAGTTTACTGCCAAAAGCCGCATAAAAGCTGGGTGGATTGATGCCGAAGGCTTTGGTTAGATCCCCCACACTCACCACATCGTAACCACTCGAATGAAATAAATTCTGCGCAATACATACCGCCCGCTCCGCATCGAACTTGCGTGGGCGGCCTGGCGTACGGTTAATTTTTGTAGTCATCACTACATAATCCTTTGACAACCTGACTGGCTCAATAATATTGTAATGACCACTACAATACAATTGAGGACTCACTAATGGCGGTATTTACAAACAAATCGGTTCTGGTATTAGGCGGCAGTCGGGGTATTGGTGCGGCAATCGTGCGACGTTTTGCTTCCGACGGTGCTTCAGTGGTGTTCAGCTACGCTGGCTCGCGTGAGGTGGCAGAAAAACTGGCCGAAGACACAGGCAGTAAAGCTGTCCAGGCGGATAGCGACGATCGCGATGCCGTGACGAAACTGGTGCGCGATTCCGGGCCTCTTGATGTGCTGGTGGTCAATGCAGGCGTCGCGATATTTGGTGATGCGTTAGAGCTGGAAAGTGATGCAATTGACCATTTGTTCCGTATCAACATTCACGCACCCTATCATGCTGCTGTGGAGGCCGCCCGTCAGATGCCTGAAGGGGGACGCATTATCGTCATCGGTTCCGTTAACGGAGATCGGATGCCAATGCCAGGAGGCGCAGCCTATGCCGTCAGCAAATCGGCCCTGCAGGGATTAGCGCGCGGTTTGGCCCGTGACTTTGGACCACGCGGAATTACGGTGAATGTCGTTCAGCCGGGTCCTATCGACACGGATATGAATCCGGCAGAGGGGCCGATGAAAGACCTTATGCACAGTTTCATGGCCATCCAGCGCCACGGTAAGCCTGAAGAAGTGGCCGGAATGGTTGCATGGATTGCCGGTCCTGAAGCCTCATTTGTGACCGGCGCCATGCATACGATTGATGGCGGATTTGGCGCATAGGAAGACGATAACGATAAGTGCGGCAATGTGAAGTGGGCTGGATGCAAAGAGGTAGCTGAATGCCAATATCACTGACTGCTCCCCTTGTTTCAGTAGGAATGGATCACGCGGGTCGCAGTCAATGGCAATTGAGAATGACATTCATTTACCCTCAGGACTGATATCCACTTCACAGGCCGCAGCGATGTAAAGCGGACAGATTTATTACTCATGTAATTAATAATCATTCTCAACCAGGCTATACTCCTCCCTCCCTTCCACCAACCTGGTTTGAAGGCGAAGCGATAACAACGAGAGGATGATGATGAACGCAGACAAGGTTATCCGCATTGCGGCAGCAATCATGATCGATGCGGAGGGGCGCATGCTTTTGGTTCGCAAGCGCGATACGCGCTATTTCATGCAGCCTGGAGGGAAAATCGAATCGACTGAACGACCGGTGGCTGCATTGATCCGTGAACTCACAGAGGAACTGCAAATCAGTGTCACCGAACAGGATACGCAATATGTAGGTCAGTTCACTGACACAGCCGCGAATGAGCCAGGACATACGCTTATCGCTGAAATATTCAAGGTTCTTGCCCCCACCTCAATGATTACGCCAGCCGCAGAGATTGAAGAGATCACCTGGTTCCATCCATCCGATGATGCTTCGCTGCCATTAGCGCCGCTCACCGGTCAGCAGATACTCCCACTAATAATGAACGCGGGACAAAGCGCGGACTGAGTCCACGTTCACCGAACTATTGCCATTCAGGAACAAGTTCCTGGCCGCTAGCAAGGAAGCCAATGCCCTATCATGTCACGACGTAAGAAAAGACCGCGCGGTGGTAACCCAGCGCAGCGGACACCAACTGATGCAGTTAAACATTACAGCCCTTTTTTAACGTACCTCCGCAGCCTGACTTTCATCAAGAACGCCCTGGCCGGCTGTTTTTATCCCTTTATCCTGATGATCAATTTTATGCAGGACCGCTCACCTTTGTGGTTCTATGCTCCACTGATTATCACGGTGATCCTTTTTCCATTCGCCAAAGTTGCCATTGAACGCATTGGACTCTGGATTGCACCTGCACATTTTTGGCAGAAAATTGATGGTTTAAATTTTCGATTACGAAGCCTGGTCGACATCCTCTATTGGTTGTTAATCACACTGATGATCGTGCCATTAACGGCGGTCTATATTTTTCAGCTTCACTCGGACAAGCACAGAGCAAGGGTGTAAATCCTGCCCATCATTTGGTCAGCCAGTCATGATGAGAGACAACAAACACAATATGCAGGGGATCTATGTGTGATCAGGATCGCGTGATGCAAGTTGATCCTGTGAAACAACCACTATAGAGAGTAAGCCCACCTCTCATAGCCAAATCCCCCTGGATGAAGCGTGGTTCCCGTACATAAACGTTCGTATCTTTATATTGATGTTAGCAATCACTAACTCCACTATTAGCAAGGCCTGCGAGGTTAGTAACCACCAGGGGGCTAGAAGGAACATAACCACTGTAGTGAGTAGTTACTCTCTATAGTGGTTACTTCTACTCTCTATAGTGGATGTTTGATCCTGCCCCCCTGTTCACCAACGATCCTGCGATCCCTGTTGGATCACCAGGCTCTTCCGCTAAGGGCATCCCTTTAAAAGTTTACTCTCTATAGCGGTTATCAAATCAATCAATAAATCAAAATAAACCATAACTATTATGTAGTTATATTGAATTAGCAAAAAACCGATAACCGCTATAGAGAGTAAAATTACTCCCTATAGCGGTTATTCAAAGATGCAAAATCCCCTCAATAGCGTGCCTGATAGCAGGATCTCTGGTTAAACCGCTCATTCATGCAACCAGCAATGCTATCCACTGTAGTGAGTGACTACTCTCTATAGTGGATAGCTAATGAAGTGAGAGTCGCAATTGGTAGCGAGCATGCATAAATTAATGATAAATAAGTAATAAATGTAGATTTAAAAGCGCTATCGCACATAAATCAGACGGTAATCTCAACAAATATCCCCTCAATAATCCCCAAGCAACTCAATAAGATAGAAGTGATAACGTCACTTTTATCGAACAACCACTATAGAGAGTACGTATCTACTCTCTATAGTGGTTGTTGAAATATGAGGTCGATCCTGGATCATTGCACAAGGGCTCACCAGAAGACGCCCTTCTTCTATCACACTGAAAGCAGTCAAGTTGCACGTTTGATCTGAAAGAAAAGCAAATTGTGAGCAACTTCCAGATAACCACTATAGAGAGTACATGGTTACTCTCTATAGTGGTTACTGGGTCACAAATCTCCGACTCGTAGTGAATGTGGGCGGTGAACGGGGTGAATTGCAGCAGCATATAACCGCTATAGAGAGTATTTACTCTCTATAGCGGTTATCAAATGAGGACAGCATTGGGAGGCTACTTCACTTTACCTTTGCGGATTTCCTCGAGGATCTTCAACTCCGCTTTTGACAGCATCACCATTTCACCCTGCGGCTCGCTGGCTGCTGCAACATCATTGGTCTCGATAGGATCATCAAGTTCCAGCTCATCTTCGAGAATATCCGGGAGCTTGAGTGGCAGCTCTGCAGGTTTGAGTTTTGGCCGGCGATAATGGATGTGGAATACCACGGAGCTACCGCGTTTGAGCTCCGTGTAATCAAGGTAGCCAATGTCTTTAAGCTGCTCCATCGCCCTGCGCACGGTAGCATTTTGCGTGATAGGACGGGATGTCAGATTCAGACGTTGTCGCAGGCGTGCCATGGAAATGGGCGCCGGATTAGGAGGCAGACTTTCGATAAAAGTATAAAGCGCCTGAGCAGATTCCTTACGAGCCAACGCGTTAATGGCGCGCAGCTGCAGCAAAACCTTTCGATCAAACTGATAGAGCTCGAAGAGTTTGGGATCAGCCTGCAGCTCGACCGTATCTTTTTTAACACTGTATTTAGCGGACTGCACAAGGTGAGTGACGTAAAGTTCATCTTTGTCTGCAGTGCCGAATTGGATGGTATTTGATGCAATGCGGATCAGCGAGGCTTCCAGTCGCTCTCTCAGCTTGGCTGAAGATCGGGATGAAGGAATACCACACAGTTTAACGAACTCGACGAAAGGCAAAACCACTTTGTCATTGGTGACGTTGTACTTCGCAAACGCGTGAATGATCCCGACCCACGTCTTGAAATCATTGTCCATATCGAGTCGCTGGCCAATGATTCGGATCCTCTCATAACCTTCTGATTTAACGAGCGACAGTAACTTAAGTTCGTTTGTGACATCCGTGACGGCTGTCGTGTCGTTTTTACGGTTATTGGTCGATTTTAACGTAGGAACGAACAGGCCTAGTCGCATTAAGGCAACGGGTTGAACAGTGTTATCTCTGTTGGGGGTAAGTACAACCAGTTCGCCAGTTCGTTTATCTGTTTCTGAAAAGGCTTCAACTATCTTGTTGTTTTTTAGCTCATTTTCCGACATTTTCGAGGATCCGGTTTATACACAGGGACATCGCGCGTTTACTCTCTATAGCGGATACTAGCACTCACTTCATCGGTTAGACTACTCTCCATAGAGGATAATTTACTCCCTATAGCGGTTACTTTACTCTTTATAGCGGTTATCACCCCCCCTTTAGGGCTTGTGGTACAAGGCTTTAAGTGAAGTGGGGATCTGTTAGGAACTTATATGATCTTAAGTTGATCTATTCTTGGATCGGGTCAGTGAATAATGGGGATAACCTTTCCCGGATAACGCCGGTTGATATCCAGCCAGTCAGGTGACAGGGAATTAAAGTTATACACAGTGAGATCAGTTACGCACAGCTTCTGTCCTTGCCTGCTCACTACAGCGGTTATCAGTTACTCTCTTCATCGGTTATTTCACTCTTTTCATCGGTTATTCTCCTCTCTACAGCGGTTACTTTACTCTTTATAGCGGTTATTAAGGCCCTTTCAACCCAGTGGTATCAAGGCCTGTAGCGATCCGGGATCTTCTTTGATCTCAATGGGATCTCATTATGATCGAATAATTGGATCGAGCCTGTGGATAAAGGGGATAAAAAGCAGTGATAAATAAGATTGTTATGCAAGTTTCACACGGAATACGGTGATTTCATTCAATTCTGGACGTCGATCCCGAGAAAGGATCAATCTGTATAACTTCCTGCCTTGCATGGGCGCGATTTTGGTTTTGAACATGGTTTACTTCAAACACTCGCTATTACAGCCTGTGGCGTGTCTGTAGCACGTTGAGATGATTAATCTGGATGAGGTGTGAGAATTGAACTTAAATCGCTTAGAACGCTGCTGAAGCGCTTTAGAGGTACATATTGCAACGGAATGCGGAAGACCGAACGATCAATATAACGATATTCAACAAAAAGGACGTGTAAACCACGCCCATTTTAAGACTTGCTTAGGAGTTGGAACCCATTCAGGGCTTAGAGAGGATCGCCTTGATGGCAATATCGATCTCTTCCAGCGTATTGGCAGGCAAACGATGGAACTCATACTGCACATGACGCTTTTCTGCGTTAGTTTTGCGTTTAGCGTAAGCGGTACGATCTGAAAAATGGCCAAACTTCTCAGTGGTGACGCTCTTGTTTTTGACCGGCTTCACCAGCTGCTTTTTAGCGGTGGTGAAAAACGACAGGATCCGGGTTTTCTGATCATCTGAAGCCAGCTTTTGCAGTGCCTGATCGTCATTCATTCGCTCTTTTACCTGAGCGACGACCTCTTTGACCGCGACACCCTCCGCTTTTGCTTCTTCTGCCACATCGAGCAGCAGTTTATAGTCCGGAATACTCAGGTCGGAAACGACCGGAATTAACTCGATAAACTCTGCAGGAACCCATGCGGCCTGAAAAGCACGTGTCACTTTCGCGTTAGAGATCCCTTCCGCTTTAGCAATCTCAGTCTTGTTCATGCCCTGGGCTTCCATCATCAGGAAACGCTGACCCAATTCACGCAGATTGTGTTCTTTCGCGGTCTGAATATCAGCTGCCAGCTGGCGGGCATCACTGATATCGATTTCATCCTCGGTCACCAGAACTTCGAGGCCCGTTCCGGCAAACAGACAAGCCGCGCGACGACGAGATCCATCCATAATTTCAATGCGGCCATCCACCAGGCGACCAATCGCCGGGAAGAATTGTTGCAATTCGATGGTGCGCGTGATGTCTTTCACTGATTCTTCAGTGAGTGCTGACTGATCGCGTCCATTCACCTGCGCATCCACGAAGGTTTTGCTTTCCACTTCACCGCTGGGGATAAGCTGGCGGCTGAATGTCGCCGTGTTACCGGATTTCAGGGTAAATACGCGTGACTGATTGCCGCTGTTGATAAAGCTCGACATCTGAGACTGGCCCATGGTGCGGCCAATTCTTTTGAGTGATTTGGGTTCGGTCACTTGGTACTCCTGATATATTCAATGCGGTCAAATACAGCGCGTGAAAAATTCTCGGCTTCCTGTTTCGCCTTTCTGAGTGCATCGGCGCTGCCGGGATATGAAGTTGGGTTTGCACTGATCACCGTGTCAAATGACTCACCACAGCGTTCAAAACCATCCAGACGGGGTAATACCGCATCCAGCATCGATTTTGTGAACACCTCACGTGCATAGCTGTGAGACGTAATATGGTCATGTTTGGTGGTCATCTTCGACATAAAGCCGATATTCGCTTTCAATCTCGGCTCTATCCCTTCGTTTTCAATCCGCTCAAGCATCTCGGGCAGTCGCGTCAGGTATTTCATGGTTGAATGAAAATCAACCTGCGCCGGCGGTGTTGGCGTGAGCAGTAAGTCACTGGCGGCAATGGCATTGAGCATAAATGCATCAAGATGTGGGCCGGTATCAATAAAAATGAAATCGTAATCTTCAGCCAGACGATCAATGACGTTGCGGCGCAGGACTTCCGATGGTGCGATGCCGGGTAAATTTTCCGCTACCAGTGCATCCCAGTCGCTGGCGACAAAACCATCATCTATCGAGGCGGGCATCACATCGACGCCTGGCATTACTGTGGGTTTCACAAACTGCTCACGCAGTTGCTCGGTGCTGACATCGTTCAGCATCGCCTGTGCAGCCGTTTCCAGCACGGAACCGACACTGTTGGTATGGCTGAGAAACATGGTGCTGGAAGCCTGCGGATCCAAATCAATCACCAGAATTCGCAGATCATTATGCAGCAAGCCTGGGTGAGCACGCAGACCATGAGCGAGGGTCACGGTCGTGACGGTTTTGGATACGCCGCCCTTGAGATTCACAACAAAAACAACGAAGGGGTCTTTATGTTTGTCGCGGTATTTAGGCACCTTGCGGTGTTTGTAAATATCGACAACGTTCTGAATGCTCATTGCATATTGAGATGTGCTGCCCGTCTGCTTTCTGCCAAACGTATAACCCCCCTCTTCCATCTCACTGATGGCTGCGGCAACCGCATGCTTACTCAGCAGGGGCAAGTTAGCAACGGCATTACGGGTAAATGTATGGTAGTAGCCTTGTTGATTAAATTCCTGACGCTGCTGCTCGATATGGCTGCTGAGTCCGTGCAGCATGCCATTCGCACGGTTGGCGATGTCAAACACGTCACCGTAATCACGCTTCATAAGCACCTCAATAATAATGATTTGTTGTATTGTACTAAAAAAGATTCCGCATGCCAGTTTTTAGGTAAAAATCAATAAAAGTGGATTTTTTTATGATTGGGTGATTTTGCGATTTTTGTATATATTTCAATAAAATCAGATGCATAGATGTTGTTGTTTTTTTGTCCGACAAATCCTTGAGAGTGGTGTTATAGCCAACTCCCCTACCCTAGCGTATTTAGCATGATATTTAAACAAAAGGCGTTAATTCGGGTTATCTGCAAAAATCTTGGGATAGGTTCAATCAGAAATTGAATGGGTTAGCAAGAATGCCTTGTCGCCGGGATGAAGTTGCACATCTTTAACTGCAAGAGGTTTGTTATACATAGAGGTGGTATTTATTGTTCACAGTGAAAACGCTTATGCTTACCACTTTACGAATTGCCGGATAAAATGTGTTATCCCTTCCCTTCCCTTCCCTTCCCTTCCCTTCCCTTCCCTCCCCTTCCCTTCCATTCCATTCCCTTCCATTCCCTTTCCTCTGCTCATTTTTAATGAGACATCCGGCACCGGCCATAAATTGTTAGCTCCCTGCTGCGAACGTTTTTAACATTGGTAGATATAAATGATGCTTTCATACTCAATAGCTCAATAGCTCAATAGCTCAATAGCTCAGTAAAAGTGGAGCTATTAAATTTAAAACCTTATGTTTTGTTTATGGCACTACATATTGATCAACAAAATGAACTTAGATTCTGTTCTGGTTTAACTGATTAAAACACTGCAACTTAAACGTAATGCGACATGTTGTGATAACTGAACATCTGCATAATTCCTGAAACCATAGTTAGCTTATCAGGATGTAACTTAATACATTGTCACTTACACATTCACTAGCGTTCTCAAGTTCACGATACTGCATCTCACATCATTTGGAGGATATTGATACAACGAACAGCTTCTTGTTTCCCTGGCCACGTCAATCTCTGTCTACAAATAAACGCATGTTTAAATCTATATACATGCTCCAAACTTGAGAAAAATAATTTCTTTAGATAGATCTTTTCCTGAGTTATCGGGGGGACTTTAATAAGTCTTGATTCAAACATGTATTAACTGCTGTACTTCAGCGGATGAGAACTCTGTACTTAAGTTGCATTAAGCATCTACATTGAGATCCTGTAGATTCATTCAGGAGAGTAGAAAATTGATGTATATCTGGGATTGTTATTCGCTATCGAAGTGCCAATCCGTAACCACCACCTGATGCTTTATAGAGTTCATCTATCAGCCGGGTGAGAATCAAGGAGACGCGTAGCTAACACGTAAATAGAGCATAAAAATGACAGAAGATGTGGTGATTTTCAGCCTGAAAAATTGAGATTAATTATTATTTTTCAGTGAGTTAAGTTGTTTATTTTCTGGTGAGAAAATCACGGAGTCTAAGTCATTTCACTCCACATTGAGTCAGTGATGCCATAATGTCCAGCATCCAGCATCCAGCATCCAGCATCCAGCATCCAGCATCCAGCATCCAATACAATCCAAACAACTCAACCTATCCGGCCAATCCAATATTGCTGGCACCAAAAGCATTTCATTTCTCAGATGCGATCATTCCATCTCTAAAACCAACAAAAGTCATTAATTACACCTTAGAGATGATATAGACAATACGGAATCCAGGAAGGGCTTGTATGCTGTGTTTGGTAATGACGCCTTTGTGCACGTCAAAATGGAACGATAAAGAAATGCCGATTATCGCTTAGATGGATTTCGCTCTTGTAGAAACTTGCCCAGCCAGCAGTTTCAAAGAAATGAACAATTGAAAAATACGGCACGCTGAATGCATCGACATACTTACCAGGATTCAAAACGTAGAGTCCAAAACGCAGAGTCCAAACAACCCAATAGCTATCATTGCCGTCTCTTCATCTTCATTAAAAAACATGGTGATTTTCAGCCTGAAAATTTCTGAAATTTGCTTCTAATACACTACCTTATAGCGTTTTCAGGCCGGTGAGAAAATCTATCTGAAAACGTGACAATGTCATTTCACGCTTTAGGCATTAGCATCCATGATCGCAAGTCAGGAAGGGGAGGGTACTCATCTACTGCCTCTAAGAATGCTTTATTCTGAGTATTAGAAAGACGGTGAGCTAAAGCACGTCCGGCGCTATCAAGTGCAATTATACTTTGCATTAAGATGTGCGAATCAAACTAACCTCAGGCGTTTACCATGGCGTTGCATGTATTACTTGCGCCACAGTCGGATACTCCTATGAACAATATCGACGTTCTCATCGTTGGAGCTGGGCCCACCGCTTTGGTGCTGGCGCTCTGGCTCACCCGGCAAGGTGTGTCGGTTCGAATCATCGACAAGAGTCAGGGAACAGGTGAAACATCACGAGCAATGGCTGTTCAGGCTCGCACGCTTGAGCTTTATCGTCAGCTGGATATCGCTGAAGAGGTTATAGCAGCAGGCTATAAAATGCCGGCGATGAATATGTGGGCGAGGGGAGAACCGAAGGCGCGTATTCCCCTGCAGAATGCGGGTAAAACTATTTCACCTTATCCGTTTGTGCTTGTATTGCCCCAGGACATACATGAAAAACTTCTGGTCGCACGCTTAAAGACTGCAGGTGTCGACGTCGAACGGCAAACAGAATTCATGTCGTTCAGGGAAGAGGGCGATAAAGTCGTTGCTACGATCAGGACACCACCAGGGCAAACCGAAATCTGCACTGCCACCTACCTTGCAGGCTGTGATGGAGCGCATTCTTCGGTGCGCCATCAAATGGGTAGTGACTTCGAGGGTGGCACTTATAACCACCTCTTCTACGTTGCCGATGTGCTGGCCAGTGGAGTGACACCCGCGAATGAGGGACATATCGCTTTCGACAAGTCAGATTTTGTTTTAGTTATGCCTTATGGACCAGAACATCAATATCGTTTGATCGGCACTGTCGAGAGTGAAGAAGGAGATAGGCAGCAACACGCTTTTGACGATGTCAGCCAACGGGCCATCAGTGGACTAGGGCTCAGCATCCAACAGGTTAACTGGTTTTCTACTTACCGTGTTCATCACCGGGTGACCAATCATTTCCGTGATGGCCGCGCATTTCTGCTGGGTGATGCAGCGCACGTCCATAGCCCGGCAGGAGGGCAGGGGATGAATACCGGCATTGCCGATGCGATAAACCTGGCGTGGAAATTGGCTGCGGTGATTAAAGCTCAGGCCCCTGAAACCTTACTGAACAGCTATGAAGCGGAGCGCAAAGCCTTCGCTCACAAACTGGTGAAAACCACAGATCGGGTATTCACCTTTGTCACTGCCGCTGGCGGGTTCGCCGATTTCGTGCGTACGCACATTGCACCAGCGATAGCCAGTCAAGCCTATCAATATGGTCGCGTACGCGAATACCTTTTCCGGATAATCTCGCAAACGACGATGAGCTATTTGGACAGCCCCCTAAGTGAGGGAAAAGCGGGAGAGATCAGTGCGGGCGATCGCCTGCCGTATGTCGCCGTGGGTGAGACTGACAATTATGCATCACTGAGAAAGATAGTCTGGCAAATACACATTTACGGAACAGCCGCTGAAGACGTCAGGAACTGGTGTGATCGTCATAGTGTGGATTGGCAGGTTTTTCCCTGGCAGGATGCATTTGAGAAAAGAGGATTCAAAAAAGACACGGCTTACTTAATTCGGCCAGACGGCTATATCGGTCTGGTGGCCGCTGAAAGACACGCAGAGCGTCTCTCAACTTATATCAGTCGTCTAGGAATACAGCGAGCCCTGTTATTGAAACATTGAGAGTTATCACACATTAACAAGCAAACCAACTCCTGACAGAAAAAACGCCATGCCAGTGCATGACAAGGCGCAGGTATGACTGTGGCTGATTCTTCCCTGATCATGATTTAACATGCATATCCGCTCGTGCCTTCGCCACCCTATCACTGGTGAGCGACGCGGTAAGTTGACCAACACCAACACCCATCCCGGTATTCAAACAATTATCACAAAACCTCACAATGGCGTGTGAAAAAGTGTTTTAAGATAAAGTCATTAAATTTCAGACAAATAAATAATTTAGCCTACTAATTATTAGTGTGAAAACTGTGAGTTTGCTCATCTATTTGTGAAACAAATCCCTTCAAAATATGTCACATATTCACAACATGATTGGAACGGGTTATGGCGCCTAAACTGGGCATAATTGCTGACGATTTTACAGGGGCGACAGACATCGCGAGTTTTATTGCGCTCGCCGGATGGAAAGTCATCCAGTTGAATGGCATCCCTGATGATAAGGTCGATCTCGCCAACGTTGATGCGGTAGTGATTTCACTGAAAAGTCGTTCATGTGCGGTGGCTGAAGCGCAGGCGTTAAGCCGTCAGGCCATGAAGTGGTTAAATCACCAGCATTGCAAGCGCCTGTATTTTAAATATTGTTCGACGTTTGATTCCACAGCGCTGGGAAATATTGGGCCTGTCACCGACCTGTTATTGACGGAAACCGGTTTAAATATGGCCGTGCTTTGTCCTGCTTTGCCCATTAATGGCCGCACAGTGGTGCACGGGCATTTATTTGTTCATGGGCAACCATTGAATGAGTCTGGTATGCAGAATCATCCCTTAACTCCGATGACAGATGCGAATCTGCTGCGCGTCATGGAAAAACAAGCCTCAGGCGAGTGCGGACTGATCCCACTGAGCTGCATTCAGGCGGGAAAACAGGCCATTCAGTCGCATCTGCTCGCCTTGCAACAGGCTGGTAAGCGCTATGCCGTGCTGGACGCGCTGACCGACGCAGATCTGATGACTTTAGCCGCTTCACTGCCTGAAGATGTGCTGTTCACCGGTGGATCCGGTTTGGCAGGCGCGCTCGCAGCAAGCCAACCGCACAACCCAATGCGCGAAGATCAAGCGATACCAGCGCGGGAAGGGAATAGTGTGGTGTTGGCGGGGAGTTGCTCGTTAATGACCAATCAACAGGTCGCGCGCTATCGACAGACTGCACCGGCTAAGGCCATTGACGTCGAGCGAGCCGTTGAAGCGGGCGATGCATACCTACAAGAACTTACTGACTGGTATCAGTCCCAGCCAAAGGATTGGGCGCCCCTTATCTATGCCACCCGTCCAGCAGAAGAAGTTAAAGCTATGCAGGCTCGATTTGGTTTGGAAGTTGTCGGATCGGCAATCGAAAACCTGCTGGCTGCTTTGGCTGTGCGCTTGAACCAGCTCGGGGTGAACAAAATCATCGCGGCGGGTGGAGAAACTTCAAGTCTGCTGGTGCAACAACTGGGTGTTAAGGGGTTTACCATTGGCGATGCTATCACCCCGGGCGTCCCCTGGGTAAAAGATGTTCATCGCTCCCTCTGGTTAGCATTGAAATCAGGCAATTTTGGTGACGAAAACTTCTTTTTTAAAGCGCAGGAGATCTTTGCATGAGTGCGTCAGCTTTACGTGAACAGATGGTGGTTTTGGCGCAGTCCATGTTCATGCGTGGGTATAGCAGTGGAGGTGCTGGGAACCTAAGTGCGCGCTTACCAGAGGGGGGATTCCTTGTGACGCCCACTAACTCCAGTTTTGGTTCCCTTGATCCGGCGACTTTAAGTGAACTGGACGCAGCAGGTAACTGGGTCTCGGGTGAGAAACCGTCAAAAGAATCGTTGATGCATTTGGCTTTTTATCGTCAGCGTGCAGACATTGGTGGTGTGGTTCATTTGCATTCGCCGTCTTTAACTGCGCTTTCCTGCTTACCAGGCTTAGACCCTTTCGATTGCCTGCCGCCTATCACCCCTTATTTTGTGATGCGTGTGGGAAAACTGCCCTTAGTGCCTTATCTGCGACCAGGGCACCCAGGACTGGCGGATGAAGTGGAAAAACTGGCGCCGAACTACAATGCCATGCTGCTGGCGAACCACGGTCCGGTTATCGGCGGTGCTACGCTCAGAGATGCGGTATTCAATGCGGAAGAGTTGGAAGAT
Organism: Jatropha multifida; assembly: GCA_948099535.1. NCBI lineage: Eukaryota > Viridiplantae > Streptophyta > Magnoliopsida > Malpighiales > Euphorbiaceae > Jatropha > Jatropha multifida. The sequence continues at coordinate 132,379 of CANUEX010218675.1, read as the reverse complement.
ACGGCTCGCTTATGGTTTACCCTGCGACCTCATGGCATGGTGATTTTAAATGAAGAGCAGGTAGCAGAACTGCAAACCGTCTACCGAACGAAAAAAATCCCCACGGATTGCTAAGGAATAATTGATGCTACCTGATGAACGCCGCGTTTATATTTATAGCTATCTGCATCAGCACGCTCATGCGGCCATCAGTGATTTGGTAAAACTTCTCGACGTCTCTCATATGACGATTCGTCGGGATTTAAAAGAAATGGAAAAAGAAGGTAAGGTTGCTTTAATTAGTGGTGGTGCAAAGCTTAATCAGGCCTTAATCCAGGAGTTGCCTTACACCGAGAAAACCATGTTGCGTCATGCTGTGAAGCGAAATATTGGTCAGGTAGCTGAGCGATTAATTGAGTCCGGTAGTGTTATTTATTTAGATGCCGGAACGACAACCTATGAAATCGCCAGGGTTATTGCCAGTAAGTTAAAAAAAATCACGGTGATCACCAATGACTTTACTATCGCAGATTTCCTGATGGCTTCACCGATGATTGAGTTGTTTCATACTGGCGGACAGGTTGATGTACGCAACCGCTCTGCGGTCGGACACAGCGCTGCGCAATTCATCCGTCAGCATAACATTGATATTGCCTTTATCAGCTCCAGCTCATGGGATGCAGTGCGAGGTATTTCAACGCCGGATGAAGGTAAGATGCTGGTTAAGCAAGCTGTACTGGCGGCTTCACGTCGTAAAGTGCTGGTTTCAGACAGCAGTAAATATGGCAAATATGGCATGTTTCATATCAGCCCATTGGATCAAGTGGACGACATAATATGTGATAACCAACTGCCCACTGAAATAATCCCAAAACTGCAGGAATTAAATTTGCGCCTGCACCAGGTGTCTTCTGCGGTAGCCGATTAGGAGAGTCAATATGTGAATTAATTGTTCTGAACCCTGCATGGCGTGATGCTCACGTTAATAATAATAGAAATATGAGGTGTGTTTTTACGACATGCCCGGAGGTTTTATGCATTTTGAAATAAGTCAGTTTGTTGCGTTGTTTTGCGCAATAGCATTGCTCATTATTTTAATCAGCAAGTTTAAATTCCATCCTTTTCTTGCCCTCATTATCACTGCAGGATTTCTCGGTATTGCAGCGGGATTATCGCCAACGCAAACCATAAAAAGTTTTGAAAAAGGTTTTGGTGGTGTATTGGGCTCAACCGGGCTGGTAGTTGGCCTCGGTACCATGCTGGGAGGGTTGATGCTGGAGTCCGGTGCGGCCGATAAAATCGCCAACACCTTTATCCGTCTAGGGTCGGTACGCATGATCCCGCTGACCATCTGCATCGCAGCATTGATCATTGGCCTTCCTCATTTGTTTGATGTCAGTTTTGTCATGCTGGTACCGCTGGTGTATGCGATTGCACGTCGCACCCGTAGCCAGCTGATGCGTATTGGCATTCCTCTGGCGGCAGGTCTGTATATTGCTCATGGGCTGATGTTACCGCATCCTTCACCCACCCTGGCGATGACGACTTATGGTGCTGATGCGGGTCTGTGCATGCTGTTTGGCATCCTGCTCGCTCTGCCGATGATTATCCTGTGTGGGCCCTTGTTTACCCGCTGGGCGCTGAAGGTGTTCCCCGATCTCAGGCGTCAGGATTTCTCACAACAGGATATCGAGCCCGAGGCTATAGATCCTGCGCGCCATCATTCGCCAACATTTTTTCTGTCAATGCTAACGATCCTACTGCCACCGATTTTGATGATGCTGAAAACACTGGCAAAAGGACATCTGGCGGCAGACGGTAACGCATCAATGTTACTGAATACCATTGGCGATCCCATCGTGTCATTGCTGATTGCCGTGCTGTTTGCCATTTGGGCGCTGGGCATCAAAAGCGGCCTCACTATGGCGCAGTTGCAAAAAATCCTCGGTAAATGCCTTGGACCCTGTGCTGCCATCATTCTTATTCTGGGGGCAGGGGGTGGGCTTAAAGAGATGCTGCTTGCAACCAACGTCAGCAAGTTAATCGCCGATTCAGCGCTGCACTGGAACATCTCGCCATTGGTGCTTGCCTGGTTGGTCGCTGCGCTAATTCGCATCGCCATTGGCTCCGCAACCGTGGCGGTGGTCACCACTGCCGGAATCGTGGCACCGCTTGCCGCACACAGTGGCGTCAATCTGGAACTGCTGGTGCTGGCAACCAGTACCGGGGGATTGATGCTCTCTCACGTCAATGACTCAGGTTTCTGGCTGTTCAAAGAGTACTTCCAGCTCACGGTCGCCGAGACACTGAAAAGCTGGACGCTGCTGGTGTCATTTATCTCCCTGCTGGGACTGATTTTTGTTCTTCTGCTCGACATGTTTGTCGGCTGAATGATCGCTCTGATACTGAGGTAACATCATGAATTACGAACTGTTGTTTGATGCACTGAAATCGCGCCGTATCCGCATTGCCGTTACGGGGGCTTCGGGCGGGTTTGGTCGCTCACTGCTGGTGCAGTGCCGTGACATTCCGTCATTAGACATCGTGGCATTGTGCGATTTGAACACGCAGGGTGCACAGGACCTGCTGCAGGAGTTGAACTACGGTAAAGAAGCCACAGTGTGTGACGATGCTGCTTCCACACTGGACGCCCAGGCGCAGGGGAAAACAGCCATTGTTGCTGATTTTAATCTGCTGGATAACCTTGAGCTGGATATGCTGATTGAGGCCACAGGTAAGCCTGAGATCAGTGTGCGGATTGCAGTGAATGCATTACAACGCGGTGTGCATGTGGGAATGGTCAGCAAAGAGACTGACTCGGTGGCAGGGCCCTGGCTGAACAACATGGCGTTAAAACATAACGCCGTTTATACCACAGTGGATGGTGACCAGCCTGCCAACTTATTGGGACTCATCACCTGGGCTCGCGTCCTTGGCTTCGACGTTATCGCTGCGGGTAAATCCAGTGAATATGACTATGTCTGGTCACAAACCAGCGGGGAGCTGGATTACTGCGGTCGCAAGGTTGATGCGAAGGCGCTAGCCGGGCATTGGGCGCTCGGAGAGGACGTCCAATCCACGCTGGCTGAACGTAAAGCTCTGCTCAGTATGCTTCCGTTAAGTGCCACACCTGATTATTGCGAAATGAATGTGGTCGCAAACTCAGCTGCGCTGGTACCCGCCTGTGATGCGTTGAACTATCCGCTCTGTCACATTAGTGAACTGGCAGATGTCTTCATCCCGCTGGAAGAGGGTGGCATTCTGACGCAAACCGGGGTGGTCGATGTTTTCAACTGTCTGCGCCGTGATGATGAAGTCAGCTTCGGCGGCGGGGTATTTATCATTGTACGCTGTAAGGATGATGCCACCTGGGAAATGCTCGCGGGTAAAGGGCATGTGGTGGGACGCAATCGTAAATACGCGTGTATTTATCTGCCGTACCATATTATGGGTCTGGAATCACCGCACTCCATCTTCTCTGCCGTACTCCATCAGCGTTCATCAGGATCGACCCAACAAGCAATACATGCCGTGATGGCGGGTTATGCGGATCGTGATTTGAAAAAGGGTGAGCTGCTGGAAATGGGCGGACATCACCATACTATTCCTGATGTCAGTGCACGCCTGTTAGCAAAAGCGGACGCTGAGCAGGTGGCCCCTTACTACTTGCTCTCCAATAAAGTCCTGACTCGCGATGTGGCGGCAGGTGAACTTATCAAGCTTGATGCACTTGAGATGGAGGATTCGCTGCTTTGGACTGCCTGGCAGGAAAGTTGGGACATGGAGCATTAAGGGCTTTGTAGCAGACGTAGAACGCAACCGATTATCTGCACCCTAAGCCGGATTACGCCACCCGTAACCCGGCTAATTATTTCATTAAGTTCTGTACGGCAGCGCATAGGCGGTCACATCATTATTACGGCTATCGTAAGTGTCGTTGCGTAGTCGCGTTCACCTCAACATATTCACCGGAAGCCATCAGTCGCGGCGGTAAGAACAGCAGATTTAATGGCTTGTACTTAACCCGAACTCCAAATCCCGTCAGTGCCGTGTCTTAGCATTCCCATCCCTTCGACTGTTATCCTTATATCGCTCGCCAGTGCTGTTGATCTAGCTAGCGTTCCAATGCTGTAGAAAAGATATCAACTGCAACTTTTTTGCGGTATTCTGCTGCCTATTGCAGTATTTTGCGGCTTTGAGGTTGGCATGCATAAAACAGCCAGACAAAAATTATTGATGGAACTGCTTCTTGAGCAAGGGCAGGTGGGAATTGGGCAGCTGGTAGAGCAGCTGCAGGTTTCTGCGGACACCGTGCGTCGCGATTTGGCCGATCTGGAAAAACAAGGACTGGCGCAAAAAAACCATGGGGGAGCCGTGGCGCTGGATCTGTCTGCGATGAATCGCCACCAGCGCAGTGCCCTTATTCCCGACGTCAAAATCGAACTTGGCAGGCGAGTGGCGGAAAAAATACCGGCAGGTGCCACGCTGTTTCTGGATGCGGGCAGCACAGTGCTGGCTGTCGCCACGCTGCTTAAAGGCCCAGCAACGGTCATCACCACATCCCTGGATATCGCCCATCACCTCAGCGACAAACCCGAAGTCGAACTCATTCTTTTGGGCGGCAAATGGGACAAGCAGCAACGGCTGTTTTCCGGCAGCGCCACGCTATCTCTGCTCGAGAAGTATCGTGCAGACATCGCCATTCTGGGTGCCTGTGCGCTGCATGCCCGCTTTGGACTGAGTGCCAGCCAGGAGGGTGATGCTGAAGTGAAGCGTGCCATGCTGGCAGCCAGCAGCGAACACTGGGTGGTGGCCGATCATATGAAGCTCAACCGCTGTGAGCCCTATTTGGTCGCACCGCTAACCGATATTCATCAACTCTTCCTTGACGCGCCCTGGAACGAGTTTGACGTTATCGGTTCAACGCAGGTCAGCATCACACAATCTTAATGGCAAGGAGACAGAGATGAGTATTGAGAAAGAAATTAATGTTGCGCTGATCGGTTACGGATTTGTCGGCAAAACATTTCATGCCCCTTTAATTCAATCCGTTTCCGGTTTGAAACTTCATGTTGTTTCATCCGGCAGTGAGGAGAAGGTAAAAAAGGATCTGCCTGATGTCATCGTGCTCGACTCCCCGGAAGCGGCCATCCAGCATACAGATATTGATTTGGTGGTCATCGCCTCGCCCAATGCGACTCATGCCCCTTTGGCTAAAATGGCGCTGAACGCCGGCAAACATGTGGTGGTGGATAAACCTTTCACGCTGGACCTGCAAGAGGCCAGAGAACTGGCGGCACTGGCCAGCGAGAAGAAGTTACTGCTTTCAGTATTTCAAAACCGCCGCTGGGATACCGACTACCTGGGGGTGAAAAAGGTCATCGATTCTGGCGCAATCGGCCAGGTTAAACATTTTGAGTCTCATATAGACCGATTCCGTCCAGAGGTGCGTGATCGCTGGAGAGAGCACGATATTCCTGGCAGCGGTTTATGGTTCGACATTGGCCCTCATGTAATCGATCAGGCTCTGCAACTGTTTGGGCTGCCTGAAACCGTTGCTGGTGACATCGCCGTCCTGCGTCATGGCGGCAAAAGCAATGACTGGGCGCACGTCACACTGAGCTACCCGGAGCATAAAGTGATCCTGCATGCCAGCATGCTCGCCGCGGGTGGCGTGTCACGCTTTACCGTTCACGGGGATAAGGGCAGCGTGGTCAAACCTAAAGCCGACCAGCAGGAAGCACAGCTCCTTGCCGGAATCGTGCCGGGCTCTGCGACCTGGGGCGAAGATCAGGATGATTTGATGGTTTTCGACAGCAATCTGCAAGTCACGTCAGTTAAAACGCCCAAAGGCGACCAGCGTCAGTACTACATTCAGGTGCGTGATGCGCTGGCAGGCAAGCAGGCTAATCCTGTTTCTCCAGCCCAGGCCATTGCCGTTATGGCGGTGCTGGAAGCGGCTGTGCGCTCATCGGAGACCGGCTCGGTGCAGACACTCGCGCTGAGTGAAGCTGAAGCAGGGGCGTTTTATCAGCGTGGATAGCCAGTCGGTAGCATAATGGCTTTTGGATAGGCGTAAATTCGCTGGCACCAGTGTGTTAGCGAATAACAGTGTCTTTATTCAGGTTGTCATTCATGTTATTGCCGATATTGCCTCTGTATCGATCAGAAGTATTGATTAAATGCGCAAACGGCAATCGATTCGATATTAATCATTTCATTCATTGATCTTCAATCACTCTCCTTTAAAGACTTTCAACACTATTTTAATATTTTAGACTGAGAGGGAATTAAATAATTTCCCATGCCAAGACTGATTTATTTCTACGATTGCTGTTGGGGATAATCACTAAAGGTTATAACTTTCCGTGGATTCTGTTTATTTTCCGTCATTACCGTAAATAACTTGCTCAGTGAATCATAATAATTATAATTCTCATTCGCCTTCTTGGGCGGGTGGGGAATCTGTTGCTGTGCGTCTCTTTCACGCGAAAGCGCTCCCTGCTGTAGTCGGATCTGAAAATAGGTTTTACAGGGAATTCTGTCTCAAATCCTGACGGAGTTGGGCGTTTGCGCATCTGAACACCCACCAGTCATCTCATTAATAACAAATTTCAAAGGATGATAATGTCTCGTTCTTCACGCCAGGCCAGGTTAATAAAGGCGAATAATAACGCCAGTGGCATCCAAACGTTGCCTGTACTCTCACTGCTGGCATTGGTTATCGCCACCGCACTCCACAGCCCGAACGTTTCCGCTGCTGAAACCAACACTCAGGAGCAAACGCTGGAAGTCACCGCGGCTGCCGGAAGCAGTAACAACAGCCAGGAAACGGACTACAACGTCCCTGTTACGCGTGCAGCGACGAAATTAGCGCTGACCGCGCGCGACACGCCGCAATCGATTTCTGTCATCAGCAAACAGCGTATGCAGGATCAGAAGCTGGAGACGTTAACTGACGTCTTAACCAACACCACGGGCGTCAGCCAGTTCAACTCAGGTGCCAACCGCAGCAACTTCTACTCTCGCGGGTTCATGATCGATAACTACCAAATCGATGGTGTGCCAGCACTGATTGATAGCGCCTGGAACCTGGGTGATACCCTTTCAGATACCGCGGTGTATGACCGCGTTGAAGTGGTGCGTGGTGCAACGGGTCTGATGACCGGGGCGGGTAGCCCGGCGGCCTCCGTGAATATGGTACACAAGCAGGCAGACAGCAAAACGTTTCAGGGTAATCTCTCAGCCAGCTATGGCAGCTGGGACACCCAACGCTACGTTGCTGATCTTTCGGGTCCGTTGACCGAATCAGGAAACGTGCGGGGTCGCGTGGTGGCGGGCTATCAAGATGGCGACAGCTGGCTGGATCACTACCATACACAGAAGAAATTCCTGTATGGCACCGTCGCGGCCGATCTCACCGATTCCACGACACTGACACTGGGTTACGATTACCAGGAAACCAACATACAAGGTGCGACCTGGGGTGGCTTACCGACGTTCTACCTCGACGGCAGCAAAACCAATTACTCCCGCAGCACCAACATCGCGCCAGATTGGGCCTATAACAACAGTGATTCCAAAAAGGTGTTCGCCAGCCTGAAGCAGACGTTTAATAACGGCTGGGAGCTCAACCTGAGCGGCTCGCACACTGAAGCGACCATGGACAGTAAGCTGCTGTATATCGATGGTTACTTTGATAAATCGACCGGTATCGGTATTGGCCCTTATGAAGGCTATGATTTGTTAGGCGGCACCGGCTACAACACCGCAAAACGCAAAGAAGATACCGCAGACGCCTATGTCACGGGGCCGTATGAGCTCTTTGGTCGCCAGCATGAGTTAATGGCGGGTGTCACTTATATCCGTCAGCACGATCGCTATGTCGGTGCTTCCACCAGCTTTACCTCGGCAGACGTGGGTGATTTTAATGACTGGGGTAATTATCCAGAACCGGATTGGGACGACCAGGCACTGTCTCAGGATAATGTGATCCGTCAGAAATCCGCGTATTTAGCCACGCGCATTTCACTGGCCGATCCACTGCATCTGATCCTTGGCGCCCGTTACACGCAATACAACGCCAAAACGCTGACGCAGAATATGGAGAAGAACAACATCACGCCATATGCGGGCCTGGTGTATGACATCAACGACACCTATTCCGCGTACGCCAGCTACACCTCGATTTTCAAACCGCAGACTTATCGTAACGCGCAGGGTGCTTATCTCACACCTGTCACCGGTAAAAGCTATGAAACCGGGATCAAGGGTGACTGGATGAACAGCCGTGTCACCGCGTCGCTGGCGGTGTTCCGCATCGAACAGGATCACCTGGGCGCGACGGATTATGCGCTGGTTTCAGGCAGCACCGATTACGCCTATTACGAGCAGAACGGTACGGTGAGCAAAGGCGTTGAATTTGAGATCAACGGCGCAGTGACCGACAACCTGCAAATGACCTTTGGTGCAACGCGTTACGTGGCGAAAGATGGCGATAATGCCGCGCTGAACCCAACGCAGCCTCGTACCTCACTGAAGTTGTTCACCAGCTATCGTCTGCCGATGCTGCAGGATCTGACCGTGGGTGGCGGCGTGAACTGGCAGACGCACACCTGGGATAACGTGGCAGGTCCTGGCGGGACTTCAACGCTGTATGCTGAACAAGGCAGCTATGCGCTGGTTGATCTGTTCGGTCGCTATCAGGTCACCAAACAGCTCTCTGTGCAGGCTAACCTGAACAACCTGTTCGACAAAACCTACAACATTGATGTCGGCAGAAACACCGTGTACGGCGAACCGCGTAACGTATCCATCTCGGCGAACTACCGATTCTGATTCGGCTGAATTCTCCACGGAGAAAGGCCCTGGCATAATCTGCTGTCTGAACCCTTCGTACCTTGTGTGCGGAGGGTTCAGCGTCTTCAGTGTTTCCCCCCTTTTAAAGCTATTCCCGCAATACCTCAATGAAAGCGCACGAGTCCCTATACTTAACGTCATTCTTTACATGAGAGGGGATGACTTTTGACAGCAGAACCTGAAAATATTGATGCCATGGCCTGGCAGGAACTCAACGCTGCAGCAAACGATCCCCACGCTGGGTTTCGCTATCTGAATGTCTGCACCATCGATAGTGAACTGAAACCGCAGGCCCGCATGATGGTGTTAAGGCGCACTGACAGTTCCCAACGACTTCTGGAATTTCACACCGATATCCGCAGTGCAAAATGGCAGGAATTAGCCATTAACCCCGCCGCAACGGTATTGGGTTTTTGCTCACAAACGCGCTTGCAGTTACGTTTGCAGGGGCATTTTAAACAATATGAACCAGCAAGCGCTCTCGCCGAGCAAACGTGGCTAGGGCTGTCAGTCTGGACGCGCAGGAGTTATACCGGCGGGCCGCCCGGAGATGCATTGCTGTCTCAGCGCGAACCTGTTCGCCATGCTCAAGATGAGGAGGGCGGGGAAGACGGTCAGCGCCATTTTGGTGTGCTGGTTTTTCAGGCGGCGTCACTCGACTGGTTTCGCCTTGAGCGGAACAATAACCGCCGGGCTCGTCTGACTTATTCCCAGGATGGAAGTCTTGAGTTATTCGAATGGATTAACGCTTAGAACAGGTAGGCCGGATATGGGAGGCTTGCAGGAAAACTTGCCCCCCAACGCGAGCTTCAATACCTGCTCAATCTTCGCTCACCCTGAGGCGCTTTGTTAGCAGGTGAAACCGCCGCACGAAAATATCCAATCTGAATATTTTCATAAGGCGTTTGGAGACGTGAATTCTTACGGAATTTCAAAGAAGCGGAAATATCGCTATGCGCGCTTCTTTGGAGACATAACTTCGTCAATCAAAAGGGGGGGATTAACTGATCCGCAGAACCTGAGGGGGCGGTGAGTATGAAGCGAGGGGGAGAGGTGGCACCTGCCCGAGCAGATGCCCAATAGAGGTTAGAACACCACTGAGTAATTCAACCCAAATGTCCGGCCACGACCTTTATAGGTATAAAGCCCGGCATCACCATAGGTTGGGCTGTACAACCCTGGCGCGCGTTGTCCCCACGCAGTGGTGTAATCCTTGTCCAGCAAGTTCTCGACGCTAAAGCTGAGTTTGCCAACTGGCAACGCATAACTTCCCAGGAAATCCACGGTGTTGTAGCCATTAATTTTCTTGCCGTCGGCATCAGATACATCGAAGGTTTGCGTGCTTTGTACCCGCAGATTCCAGTCTCCTGGTGCCCAGTTCAGCCAGGCACTGACTTTCGACGGGCTGGCGCTGTCGATGGTCAGCTTCTCCCATTTTCCATCGACGCGCGTTTCTGATTTGATGATGTTGAAATTCGAGCCGGTACTCCACTCGCTGTCGTTGAAGAAATAGTCGACCTGGCCCTCAACGCCATAGATCCGCCGCTTATCGTCATCCAGATTAATGGTCATGTCGGTTTTATTAATGCTGATGGTTTTATCCGAAAGCGAATAATAAGCCGCAAGCTGGGTGCGCAGATTATCACCGGTATAACGCCAGCCCAGTTCGTAGGCATCAACTTTAATCCCCTCTAGCTTGGAGTCGTTCACGTTGACGCTGTTGAGCAGGTTGTAATGTCCGTTAGCCAACTGGTAGGTGCCTGAGCCGTAATATTTCGCCAGATCCGGGATTTCAAAACCTTGTGAGAAGTTAAACCACACTTGCTGACGCTCGCTAATACGGCCGAGGATGCCAGCGTTGAACAGCAAATTATTGTAACTGGTTGAGCCGCCAGGTACGGCGTCAGCTGAGGTTGCCCGACCGGTTGCGATCGCCTGCTGCTGCGCGTAGCCAACGAAATCATCCACTTTGTTTTTTGTGTACTGATAGCGCACACCACCGCTCAGCGTGATGGCATCAATGTCATAACTGGACTGCAGGAAAGGGGCAAGATTGGTGATGCTGTAACCCGGATAGCGCCCGACATTATAGGCATTTTCCAGCGTCATCCCGCCGCTTTGCGCCGCTGTGTTCAGGTCAAAGAACTGCTGGTTGGCATCGAACGTTTCGTGCTCAGCATCAACGCCATAAGTCAGCGTTAAGGCATCGACGGGTTTGCTGTTGAGGGTCAACTTACCGCCGTAGAAATCCGTTTTCTGCTGTGAAGCGCCAATACTGGTTACCCGGCCGCCGCTGAGGGTGGGGAAGGGGTAGAAAGTCAGGTTTTCATCACGATAGTAAATCTGTGCCACCAGATCCTGACCGAGGAAATCAGTGTTGGAATACTGCAGGTTAATCAGATGGCGCTCAGTGCCAGGCAAGCGATCGGCATTGAGATTGTCAGCGTTGTAGGCGTTGCCTGAACCGGTCACGGCCGAGAAGTTATCGCCCAGATACAGCCCATGCTTTCCATCTGATTCACTCTTAAAATACTGCGTTGTCAGCTGCAACTGCTGGCTTTCATCAATATTCAGCGTTCCGGTGCCCATCACATCCAGACGATCAGAATACTGCAGCCCGGTCTGGGTATTATCAATGATCACCTCATCGCCCTTGCCATCATACCAGCCGCCAAAGCGCTGATAAGCCACGGACAGGCGTCCGGAAGCTTTGTCATTACCTCCGCTTACGCCCGCCGCGATGTTTTCATCATGATCGTTATGACTGTTGAAGCCGCTTTTAGCGCCGGTTTGCAACTCTACCTCGGTGCCTGCCTGCCCTTTTTTGGTGACGATGTTAATCAGACCACCGGTGCTGCCGCCGCCGTAGAGCGAGGTTGCGCCGGAAATGACTTCAATGCGCTCAATGTTGAAGGGATCGATGGAATCAAGCTGGCGGCTGTCGCTGCGTGATGAGTTCAGGCGCACGCCATCAACCATTACCATCATTGAACGACCACGCATGTTCATACCGTAGTTGGTTCGCCCCTGGCTGCTAACGTCCATGCCAGGAATCAGTTGTGCCAGCACTTCCTTCAACTCTTTGCCGCCCTGAACCTGCTGCTCAATTTCAGTTTGTTCAATGATCCACGTGGTTTGCGCCATCTCTGCGACGCTGCGGTGGGTGCGGCTGGCGGAGACCACCATCTGATCGTCCTTTGGCTCCTCAGCCCAGGCACTGGAAGAGAGCATCGCGAGCAGGCACGGTTTTAAAACCCAGAGAGTAGGCTGTTTCATTGTTTATTTTCTTCCGATGAAGTGTTCAACATGGAATGGGATGAGCGGTGTGTTGATTCTGAGTTTCCTGCTGCCATCAGCCTGAAAAGCATCATCGGGATGCGCACGATAGCGTAAACACAGCCCAACAGTTTCAACATCCGCTGTTTGGAAGAGGTGATCCATAAGCCAATCCCATCATTCAATTGATAATGATTATCGTTATGATAGGCATTTCTTTTGTGCAAGCAACTGGTTTTGTCATATTTACACACAACTAGTCACATCTTGCGCCTATGACACTAACAATTATCTTACGTATTGGTGTGAGGGGAGAGGATTTGGGGGGCGTGAAACACGCTTGCCTCATCAGAACATCAGCTTACTGATGGGTAGGGCGGCTGGCTGACCGGCACTCCTTCGTCACTGAGCTTTGCTGAGCAGGATCATGAACCGGATGAGTGGGAGCAGGCCGGGCTTATACGTATTAAGTTAGTGCTTTTAGGTCGCGCGCAGCGTGCTGTGTGCCTGGACATTGAGCGGATTAAGATCCTTGCTGCACACGGCTCTGCGGCATCAATTCCTGTCGCCACGGTGACATCGCGGCTATGCAAAGCAAGCTTGCCATCCATGGCGGTCTCCGTTTACGTCCTAACCTCTTTGAGCAACTGCTGAATGACCTGTTCCTGCTCCGCATAATTGCCTTCACCAAATGCGGTGTAACGCAACTGACCCTGCGCATCGAAAATATAATGTGCGGGCCAGTACTGATTACCAAAGCGATTCCAGATGCTGTAATTATTGTCCGCGACCACGGTGTAAGGCAGTTGCCACTGTTTGATGGCACGGTTCACCGCTTTCTCATCCCGTTCCCACGGATATTCCGGAGTGTGAACGCCTACCACCACTAAACCTTCAGATTGATATTTATTGGCCCAATCACGCACATGCGGCAAGGTGTGCTGACAGTTAATACAGTCGTACGTCCAGAAATCCACCAACACCACTTTGCCTTTTAACGTCTCAGCCGTCACCGGTGAACCGTTCAGCCATGCCGTGCCGCCATCCAGTGAGGGCAGATCGCTGCGCGTTTTTGGCATCACGACAGGTTCGAGGCGAGGTGTTGTTGTGGGCTGTGGCGCCCATTCACTCAGACGTTGTTCAAGATGCTGCGCAAACGCAGGGCCACTCTGCAACTGACCTTGTGTCCCGCTGGCAATCAACGCGACCGCAGCCAGCATGAAGCCTCCCGCCACCTGGCGCAAACGCGTGGTGAATGCCAAACCCGGCCGTAATCGTGTGACTAATCCGCGTCCAGCCACATACAGCAACGCCAACATCAGTGCTGCACCACTGCCATAGGCTGCCAGCAAAAGGCCAACCGAGACAGGATCTTTCCCCACCACGGCGAGGCTGAGAATCGCGCCCAGCACCGGCCCCGCGCAGGGTGACCACAACATCCCGGTCGCCAACCCCGCAAAAAAGGCTGCCGCTAAACCACGACGGCGATTGCTGGCATTATTGATGCGATTACCCAACGCCACAAAGGGTTGGGTAACATGCTGAGCAATACGCTTTGACAGTAATGTCAGCGCCGTTACCGCCAAAAAAGCCAACGCGATCCCACGTCCAGTCGCCGTAACACTGGCAACCCAATGGCTGGCTACTGTCACCAGCAGTGCGACGGCGGTGAACATCATCACCATGCCGCTCAACAGTGCCAGCAACTGCCCTTTTTGACCGCGCACGCTGGCAAACACAAATGGAATTACAGGCAAGGTACATGGGCTGAGTAACGTCAACATGCCTGCAAAGAAAGCAATAATGAAAGTCATAGGGCCTCCTTAATGGGCGTTAACCGCAGCGGTGATTACACGTACCACGCTATCCGGCTGGCTTAACATCGACACATGACTCGCCGCGACTTCACTCACTTGCGCATGGATTTTTTTCGCCATCGCCCGCTCTAGATCGGGGTTGATCATGCGATCCTGGCGGCTGACCAAATACCAAGTCGGCTTTTCCACCCAGGCTGCTTGCGTCACTTTGTCGCCAAAGGCGGCGGCACGGATGGGGCCTTGCGTTACGGCGAGCAGCCGTTGCTGTGCGGGCTTAACATCTGGTGCGAAGTCTTGTGCCACCGCCGCCGGCGATAATGTCAGGAATCCATCCGGGGTCTTGGTGATCCCCGCGCTGCCAGCCGGTGCCGGATAACTATCCGCCAGCTCAGCCGTAGATTGCCCCTTATCCGGCGCAAAGGCGGCGATATACACCAGCGCTTTGACCTTTTTGTCATGACCGGCTTCGGTGATCACCGTTCCTCCCCAGGAGTGACCGACCAGCACCACGTCGCCATGCGCCTGAGCAATGGCACGTTGCGTGGCGGCGACATCATCTTGCAGGGAGGTAAGTGGCAGCTGTACCGCAATCACTTCATCATGTTTGGCCTGCAGCTGCGAGATAACACGATTCCAGCTACTGCCATCAGCAAATGCGCCGTGGACCAGCACAACCGAGTGCAGACTTTCAGCCTGCGCGAAAGGGGCAACTGAGAGTGCCAGCAGCGTGGCGGAAAAGAGGTGAGACAACGTTTTCATAGGAACCTCGTGACAGTGGTTAAAAGGCTGCGTGCTTGAGCAGTGCGCTCATTTAACCAGGCTGATGTGTTCACGAAGTGTCTGATACCGCCCGTTTTGTCAGTCTGTATGTGTACGGGCGGCGCAGATACAAAAGGCTACAAATCGGTTTGCTGCAGAGTGATGTGCGCGTCGAGCCCGCCTTCCGCCCGATTGGATAAATGCAGCGTGCCGGACATCTGACTCACCAGCTGCGTGGCGATCGCCAAACCCAGCCCGGTGCCGCCGGTGTGACGATTACGCGAACTCTCGACGCGATAGAAGGGTTCCAGCACCGCCTGCAACTCCGCTTCAGGAATACCTGGGCCGTTATCCAGCACGTGAATCTCTACCCGATCCCCTTGCGGCGCGCTCAGTACCATGCCAGCCTCGCTACCAAACTTCAGCGCATTATCAATCAGATTGGTCATGATGCGGCGCAGCGCCTGTGGCCTGACGGCAAAAGTGTCTCTGCCATGACAGGGGCTGAAAGTAACGGCTTTGCCGATGTCCTGATAGTCGCAGGCAATACTGTCGAGAAACGCATTCAGACTGACGACCTGCCGCGCCTCCTCCAGCACTTCCGATGAGCGCGCATAGGCAATGCCTTCGCGTACTAAACGGCTCATATTATCGAGATCACCCAGTAACTTATCGCGTAACTCTGGCTGTTCTGACATCTCCACGCGCAGCTTCATGCGGGTAATCGGCGTTTGCAGATCGTGAGAGATCGCCGCCAGAATCTGGGCTCGCTCTTTGAGATGATCCTGGATGCGCGTCTGCATCGCATTGAACGCACGTGCCGCCTGCTGCACTTCATCTGGACCACTTTCTGGCATCAGTTGTGCACTGTTGGAAGCCGGCTTTAAGCCCTCGACTGCCTGAGTAAAACGCATAAAGGGCCGCACGACCTGACGCACCGCCAGCCAGGCACAACAGAGCAATAACAGCAGTTGGCCAACCAATACCACCGGTAGCCAGCGCGCAATGGCGGGCATACGCGGCCAGAGATCGAGGGTCAACGGCGCGCCATCGTGTAACGTTAAATGCACCTGAATATGCTCACGCGGGCCTGGAATGGCGTGAATACTCATTTGATAGCGCCCGCCCAGGCTCTCCTGTAATGAACGGACGGCATCCCGCGCACGCCAGCTACTGGGATAAGGGCCAGGTAAACCTTTTGATAATTCGTAGCGATAGTTACCGCGCTCCAGTTTTGCCAGCCAAGCGGGGCGTTCTGCTGCGGGTAAACGATCAAGAATGGCGACGCTGGTCGCCACATCATATTCGAGGTTGCCGAGCATCACGGTTTTGGCACTGCTCATGCGCTCGATCATCAAGCTGACCAAGGTGGTGGCATTCGCCAGCAACAAACCACCCAGCACAATAATCAGCAGGCGCGCCAGTAACGATCGCGGCCACAGCTTCATTCATGCGCCTCTTTAATGATCACCGGTGCAGCCAGCACATAGCCTTCGCTGCGCACCGTTTTCAGGTAGGCGGGCTCACGCGCATCATCCCGCAGGCGCTGACGTAAGCGGCTGACCAGCAGATCAATGGATCGCTCGAACAGCTCAGCATCGCGACCCTGAGTCAGATTCAGCAGTTGGTCGCGGTTCAATACCCGCTGTGGGTGATCGAGAAACACGCGCAGCAGGCGGTATTCAGCCCCACTCAAGGCCACGATCACCCCCTCGAGATCAATCAGATGCCGTGCTGAGGTATCTAATTGCCAGTCACCAAAAGCGATAATGCGACCGACCTCAGTAATTTGCAGATTAGGCGGCAAGGCGCGAGTGCGGCGCAGAATGGCTTTGATGCGCGCCAGCAGTTCGCGGGCGACAAAGGGTTTGATCAGATAATCATCCGCGCCCATCTCCAGGCCGAGAATGCGGTCAGTATCCTCGCTGCGGGCGGTGAGCATCAGAATCGGCAGGTTTCGCTGGGTATCACTGCGTAGCTGGCGGCACAGCGTCAGGCCATCATCGCCTGGCATCATGATATCGAGGATCACCAGGTCGATAGCATTCGCCGATAACATGGCGCGCATTTCACGGCCATTGGCGGCGCCCGTGGCGCGATAGCCTGACTTGATCAGGTAATCGGTAATCAGTTCACGGATATCCCGGTCATCATCGACGACCAGAATGTGATCAATGTGCTCCAAAACAACCTCCTGTTTTCAACCTACGCAAAAAAGACCGGCATCATTGAGCCGGTCCTTAAAAAATCGTTCTTACAGCGCAGCGGCATCGACCACGGCTTTAACAAATTCCTGCGGATCTTCCGCTGGCGGGTTATGTCCAATATTGCCGGTAAAAGTACGATGCTCATATTTGCCGCTGAATTTGGCGCGATACGCTTGCGGTGCCGGATGTGGCGCACCGTTGTTATCCCCTTCAATGGTAATCGTTGGCACGCTAATCACCGGCAGTGTGGCTAACTTTTTCTCATAAGCATCATACTTTTGCTCGCCTTTTTCCAGGCCCAGACGCCAGCGATAGTTGCTGATGGTCACCGCCACCTGATCCGGATTATCCAGTGCTTTGGCACTCACGTTGAACGTGGCATCACTAAATTTCCAGCCCGGCGAGGCTTGCTGCCAAATCAGTTTGGCAAAATCATGGGTGTTTTTCGCATAGCCCTGCTCGCCACGTGCTGTGGCAAAGTAGAATTGATACCACCATTGCAGCTCAGCCTGCGGCGGTAAGGCTTTTTTACCCACATCCTGACTGCTGATCAGATAGCCACTCACCGACACCAGCGATTTGACGCGCTCCGGCCACAACGCGGCGACAATATCCGCCGTGCGCGCACCCCAGTCAAAGCCACCGAAGACCGCCTGTTTGATGCCCAGCGCATCCATCAGCGCCACGGTATCGGCGGCCAATGCGGAAGGCTGGCCGTTACGCGGGGTTTTATCAGAGAGGAAACGCGTACTGCCATATCCGCGCAGATAAGGCACGATGACACGATAGCCCTTAGCCGCCAACTGCGGTGCGACCTTGGCATAGCTTTGGATGTCATACGGCCAGCCATGCAGCAGAATAATGGCCTGCCCATCGCGCGGGCCGATATCGACGTAACCGACGTTCAGCACGCCCGCTTTCACTTGATGAATGGTGTTAAAGGCGGCAGCGTAATCCGCTTCGGTTGAAGTAGCGGCAAAAGCAGTGGTTGTGGCGGTTAACACCAGCGCAGCCAGCAGAGATTGACGGAAGATGTTTTTCATGATGTTTTCCTCAAATAATCAATGATGTGCAGCTTGCGCAGGCACGATGAAGTTAATGGTTTTGCTATCGATAGGCTTATGCGTTGGATCGGCGAGGATAATCGTCACCTTGTGCGGCCCTGCGGGCAGTCCAACCAAAATAATCGGTTCACCGCTGGTATCCGCCCAATGCCACGGGTTGTTATCAACGATCACGTGGATATGGCCGATGCGAGGTGTCACCTTCAGCGCCTCGGGGCCGAAAACTGGCTCAATGCGCAGGTTTTCAGCGCGATATTGAATGAACACCGCACCCTTGCGCAGCGGACCCGCTAACGGCGCGTCAACAATCAATTTTGCCGGTGGTTGAGGATTATCGAGTGGGGCAACGGCGGCAGTGCCCAGTACCTCTCCGGCGCTCAGACCGTTGAGCCTGTCGGCCCAGGCACAGGTCGCTGAAGCGCCCATCAGGAAAGATGAAATCAGTAGTCGGGTTAACATTGGGTTATCTCCACGCAGCGGTTGAATGCGTACAGAAGAACACGGCAATGTATGTGGGAAATGTTCAGAATGGTGGGTTGTGCAACGGGGTGTATGCGTTCAGCAGACAGATACACTGCGATACAAAATGACTAAAAAATCTCGTTATCAGAGAGGGAAAATCAGCGCAGGTGAGTAAGGTCACCTCATCTAAAACCTTCGGAGATATCCATTAACCACACGCCAAAACGTTTTAACTTGTCGATCGTCTTCTCGAGAACAACAGCATAGCGTGGGCGCGCAACCGGTTCGGTGCACTGAACACCTCTCTCATTCAACGCCCGCCAGGCTGCCAGCCTCACTTTATAAACCACATCATGATTCAACAGATATTGCAGCGCCTCGAGGCTGTGATCGCTTTTCTGCTCTTTCAAGACTGCGATTAACTTCAGTCGCTTATTAAAATCTGTTTTATCCTTCATGAGGATGTCGATTTCTTCTGGCTGCACGCTATCCCCTGGATTAAATAAAAAGCGGCATCAAATACCCATTGAGTGTACGTTTATGCAGATCCTTTGCAGGGTGCAAACCGAGCTGAGCCCAACGTTTACCGGCTAGCGCTAGCGGGCCAGCAGCGAAACAATGGTCTGACTGGGTACAATACGCACGCCTGGCGCGTTATTCAGGTTTTGCATGGTCGTACTGGTCATCCGTGTGGCGGGTGCGCCTTGCAGTAGCACGGTGGTGCAGCCGGTGAGATGGCGCGATGGTCCCATAATCACGTTGGATATTACGCCACCTAACACGCCCGCTTCATCACCCTGCGTTTTCGGCGTTATGGTGGTTAAGTTGTGGGCTGGCATTCCTGCAAACAATACGGTGGGTGCTGTCGGGACCGACATCGCGCCGCTGCCAATATTGACAAACGTAACCGGAGGCGGCGTTTTACACACATCACCGACCGCCTGGTCGATGCCGCCACGCTGGCAATTAGCAAACATAACGACTCCTCAGTTAGCCCATATGAATTTGTTTGGCGTCCATTCGGGTCAGCGTTTTGCTGCTGATGAACGTGTTTTTGGCATGCAAACGGGTGAAGTCGTCCGTTTTTACGTCCAGCTGGCCGGCGCGCACCTGTTCGCACTGAGCGGTTTTGCGCAGCAGGCGCTGGCTGAACTGGCTGACGCTTTCCCAGATGCTTTCACACTGTTTGCCAAAGATGCGCCCGATGTTGACCCATGCAGAAACGGACTTGCCATGGTATTTAAGCTCGTCGATTTCGCAGGTACCTTGCCCGGCGTTAAGTCTGAATTGTGCGCTTTTAAGTTGTAGCGTGCCGGCGGAAGACAGATGCAAATCACTGTCGCAATGGAGGTGCGCCGCTTGTGTCGGACGCGCGCGCGTGAGCACGGCAAGCATCCATAGCTGTTGTTCTACCGTAAACAGCAGTACGACATCGCCGACTTCGGGTGACAGTAAACAGCTGGCTGCGCGTTGCGTCAGCCAACGTCGACCAGCGATCGCCACCCAAAATGTCCCCTCAGGTTGGATCGCCACAATCTCACCCTGAGCTTGTGCTGGTGGATGTAATGGCAGAGAAAAAGGTTTGGCTTCATTCATTGTAAAATCTCTCAGTTATCGACGTGCTGGTTTGATCTGGCTATTGATTGCGCGCCTGTGTTGGTGGTGCGCGTTTGGCACTCCACTCTTCAACCTCAAATAAAGCCTCATCTTTTTCGATAATACCGTGTCGTGAAGTGAAGTGGCTCCGTTCAAGACTGGCACGATGCAGCAGCGTGTGGTTAAACGCACTATCACTGAATTGCGCCTCATCCAGTTGCGCGTAAGAACAATCGGCGTACTCAAGGGCGCACTCTGTAAATTGCGCCTGAACGGCATTCGCACGTTGCAAAATGGCATACCGCAAATTGCTGTGGCTGAAATCGCAGCCGGTCAGGGTCGCGGCCGTAAAATTGGCGTGGGATAAGTTACTGTAGCGACAATCACTGCCGGTCAGCATTGCTGCGTTGAACAATGACTGGCTGGCGTTGCAGTGTGTGAACGTGGCCTGATGAAGATCAGCATTGATGAAATTGCATTGTGTCAGCGTTGCCCGATCGAAGTTCACGCCAGCGAGCTGGCTGTCGGTAAACTGGCACTGATGGAAAGCGAGTTCGGCGAAATTTTGCAGGTGCAAATTGCAGCTGTAAAAGGTACTCAACGTCATTTTCGCCTGCGTGAACTGCGTACTGCGCAGATCGCTGTTCATAAAGGTGATTTGCTCGCACAGCGTTGCGCTGAACTGTGCGTTGCGCAGTGTGACGTCCGTGAAGGCGCATTGTTCCATGCCGGCCTGGTGGAAATTGCTGTCATTAAGCGATCCGCTGATAAATTGCGTCTGCACCTGCACGCTAGCAATGAACTGGCTCTCATCCAGTTGGCAATCATTGAACAGGCATTCGGCCAGTTCGCACTGGTTAAACAGCGCGCCGGTCATGGTGCATTGATTAAAAAATGTCTGCTGCATCGCCAGCCCGCTGAAATCGCAGCCGCGTAAATCGCACTCACTGAATTGCGTTTCATGCAAATTACAATCAATGAAGCGCGCGCCGATCAGATTCACACCGACAAAGCAGCCCCCAGACAGATCCCGGCCACTGAAATCATGGTGTTCCAACGTCAGCCCTTCAATAATCTCACCGCGTTTGATGGCGCGTTGCACCTCGTCTGGCGTCTTCATAACGGATGCTCCTGTACGCGCTGCGGCACAGTTTTCATTTCATTGGTCCAGGCATCATCAAAGCGGGTTTCACCATCCAGCAGGGTCAGGGAAAGGTCTGCACGGAACAGATTGCAACCGCGCAAATCACATCCCAGCAATTGCGCTTTGGCGAGAAACGCCCCGCTGAAATTGCTGTCTCTAAGCTGCGCCTGATTAAAGCAGGTGCGCACAAACTGACATTCGCTGGCCTGCATTTGACGCATATCCGCCAGTGTGCAATCTGCTTCACTGAGGTCGCTGTTCACGAGTGTTGCCTGAATAAACTGCGCATGCGGCAGGGCTGTCTCACGCAAATTGCACTGTGTCAGCGTGGCGCAACGGAAGTCCGCGCGTGGCAGCGAGGTGCCAGAGACAAACAAACAGGTCTGTAGCGAAGCGCTGTGGAAGTCGATCTCAGGTGCCTGGCATTCCACCCAGCCAACGGCCGTCAACGTGGCTTCGCGGAAGCAGATTGCGAACAGGTCGCTTTCAACGAAGTAGAGCTGGTTTAGCGTCGCCGCGGTGAAATCCAGTGCCTGTAAGGCCAGCCCCGTGAACTGGCAGGATTCGAGTGTCGCGTGTTGAAAGCGGCAGTGCGCGAGAGTGACATGGTTAAACATCACATCGCTAATCCGCGTGTGATCCATGATGCAGTTTTCCAGCACCCACTCGCTGCATTCAATTTGTGTGAAGACCGATCCGGTGAAATCGCATTGATAACAGTGCGCCAGCGCCAGAGCAGTATTGTCAAATGCGCATTCGGTGGCTGTGCAGGCGTGGAGTTGTGCACGCGTCAGGATCGCGTCACTGAAAATGCAGCCATCGAGTTGGCAATGTGAAAAGTTGACGTTTTCCAGCAGCGCGCCGGTGAAATCCGTGCCGCGCAAATCGAGATGCGAAAGGTCCGTGCCGGTCAAATCCATGTTGCGGCAATCCCCCTGGCGAGCCTGCACCCTCTGGCGTGCCGGGGTGGATTGTGCCTGCGTCATACGCTGCGGTGGCGTCAAATGGTGTGCGGTAAAGCGGTAGCTGTCAAACATCGCCTGCTGGTTAAACGCGCGCTGTTTGTCGCTGGCGTGCAGAGCGTCAGCATCCTGCGCATAGTTGGCTCGCTGGGTGCGGTAATGCTCAATAGCAGGGCGCGATGGCGCGAAAGCCGCATCGGTATTCTGCTGCTGTGCATCGGCATATTGATTGATCACCTGCTGTGCCTTGCTCTCCTGCATGGCCAGATAAGCATGGAGATCCTCCATGGGCACCGGTGCAGGACGTTGCTGTTCCGGCACCATGTCGTCAATATCGATTCCGCTGGCAGCAAATTCCTCGCGTTGTTGCGCTCGCTGGATGTGTTGCCAGCGATTCAGATTCTCTTCCATGGGACTCAGCGGCTGCGCGTTCTGGTCATCTTCCATCACGCTGCCGGCAGGCAAGAGTTCGCTGTCGCGCAGGGCGAGTAATACCGACCGCTCAGGGTCGTTACGCTGCTGCACTAATTGCTGATAATAGGCCAGGCTACGTGGCTGAGTGCAGTGTTCCAGCGCCGCCAGCAAGGTATCGATGTCGGCCGCATCGTCTTCCTGAATCCGGGCGCTCCCCTGCCACATCATCATGATACGTTCACAGTGCGGGAAGAAATGCAGCGTGGTTGCCCGCAAAGCGATCTCCTCGAAAATTTCCTCGTTAGCGGTCAGGCGAGTGATAAAACAACGACCTTGCCAAAGCGGCAGCACACCCCGTAGTAGCGGTTGCTGCGGATGCATGTTTTCGATTTGCCAGGCGGCGCCGGGCGGTAAAGCCTCTCGGTCCGGCCACCATTGATCCGCCTCCGCTTGATTGAAGACGCGCCAGTCGGTGTCACGGGCAAACCCGGGATACTCACCTTTCATCCAGCGTTCATCAAATTCCTTGCCCAGCCGTGCGAAGCGTCGAGGCGCGGTAAACGGCACCGCGTTGAAACTGGCGGGATGCGGATGTTGGCTGCGGTGTGTGATGAGGTGCTCGCGGGTTTCCACCTGCGGCAGCGGCATACCGAAGGGATTCTCCGTCTCACCGGCACCGCCAAAAGCGTGCTGCCAGTTAAGCGGGATGCGCTGAAACGGTTGCGGCTGGCTCGGCACATCGTCCTGCCAGTCGCGAGCACCGGAAACCCGCAGCGTTTTGGCGATGTCACCAACCTGAATGCGCACCTGGCATTGCGCAGGCGAACTGGCGGGTGCAAACGCATAACCACTCGCGAGAAACTCAGGATGCTGCTTGGGCAACCCGAGATCCAATATGCCATCGGGTGCTTGTAACTCGGCTGCTGCCAGCTCCCACAGGGCTTGCTCGGTAAGCAGACGCGGCAGCGATCCCATATCGATCATTGCCATCAGCGTGACGCCCAGGTGATGCTGTTGCTGCCAGCGATAGGGGCGCGTAATCAGGCTGATGCGTTGTGGTTTGATGATTTTCATAATCAGGCTCAGGCCGCTCCGCCGGAACTGCCTGAGCCTGAACTTGATGTGCTGGCGACCGATTCACGCGCGGTGGAAAAACTGTCGGTTGATGAACGGGCTGAAGCCGTGCTGGGCGGTGCAGGAGCCGGGCGTGTCGGCATGGGCGGTATCTCTTCCAGTGGTGTGCCTTCCTCACGCGGGGGTGTTCTGTTCTTTTTACCCAGCGACATTTTATCTTTTAGCTTCTGCAATTGGTTTTGCAGCGCGCCGTCTGCCTGGCCGCCCACGCCACCCCCGCCACCGTTCAGGATCGAAATCAGCGACGCGAAAATGAGCTGGTAGTTGACGCTCTTAATTTCAGTGTTGTTTTTCTTGAACTCAGAATGGTTGCGTGTGTGTTTTATCTGACCGTATTCCATCACGAAGCCTTTAGCACTGAACTCCGTGGCGGTGATCGCGCCATTGACGCCATTGATGGTCAACACGATGCCGTTGGTGGTGAAGTTCGCCCCCGTGACCGTGTAAAACGTCCCTCTGACGGCCTGCTTTTGCGTGGGGGCTGAGGTACTCAGGGTGTCCGCGCTCTGAATGTAGACCTGACCAGGCGACCAGACCTTGATGGCATCCTCACCGGTTTGCTCTGAGAAGATTTTCACGGCACCTTTGGCCGAAATGTTCATTTTTTTGGCGGAATGCAGATCAACGGATTGTTCGCCTTCGGTGTCGTCAAACGACAGGAAATTCCCATCATTAACGTCCTGGCTGCCGATGGTGCGGGTCCAGAAGCCGCTTTTGGCGTAACTCCATTCACTGGCGCTCTCAGCAACCACTTGATCGCCATCGGAGATTTCACTGTTGCTGCTTTCAGTGATACTGCTTTCGGATACCGGTTGAGTTTGCAAATCGTTATAGACGCGTCCGACGATCACCGGCGTGTGCGGGTCGCCATTGATGAAGTCCACGACAACCTCTTCACCCACGCGCGGAATTTGATAGGCCCCGTACTGACTTCCTGCCCATGCGCTGGAAACGCGCAGCCAGCAGGAGTGGAGCTGGGTTTCATCCACAGCTTTGAACCACAAAAATTTCACCCGCACACGACCGTAAGTGTCGGTGGAGACATGCTCCCCGTCGCCCTTGGTGGCGTCGTCGGCTTTGATCACCATTGCAGTTTGCGGGCCAGAGGTGCGCGGCCAGGGTGTAACGCGCGGGGGTCGCCATGTCACGGTTGCCGGCACGACGCTGAAACTAAAACGGTGGATCGTGTGGTCCTGATCGTTACTTGCATAACTATTTTCTTCCAGGTGATAGTCAACGGCGGTGATCAGGAACGACTGGCCTTCATCTTCCGCACGCGGCGCCATGCAGAGTGTGAACGTGTAACCCGGTGCCAGACCAAAAGCATCGCCGACGCCGGTAATCTGTTTTTGCCCTGCGCTGTGTTCCTGTTGGCGGATCTGCGCGTAGTGGCTGCCATCGCCCTGAATCGGATAACGGCCTGGCCATTCGATGAATTTATTAGTGTCAGGTGCGCCGGACTGGCTGACCTGTTTAGTGGCTGATAAGTCTGCATTGGATTGCAAATAGTTATAATCATCATGACTGTGCAGACTGGCGGATACCGATGCGGAGGCTTGCCAGCTATTAATCGCTTCGGTATTAACGTAGCCGCCGGCACCGGTTTGATGGAATTCAATGGTGTCATAATTATCAAAGGGCTTATGCGACTTCGGATTATTACACAGCACCAGCGTTTCTTGCCCCATCGCATGATTGAAATAGAAGTAAATCCCTTCGTGTTCCATTAATCTTTTTACGAAGTCATACATGCTTTCTTGATATTGAACGCAATATTCCCACGAGCGAAATTCGCCTTCTAATTGGTTATCAATAACAACGTTATAATCCTGAAAAACTTCAACTAAGATTTCTTCTGCAGTTTTATTTTGCCAAATGCGAAAACCGCGTGTTTGCGTCAAATTCCACAGGTGCGGGCGCACGGTGGCGCGGTATAGATAATAATCTTCACGATGTACTTCATGGCCGACAAATTCCATGCACGTAATAATCCCGCTAAGAAATCGTTGCGTGAAGGGATTAGGCCGTAATTCCAGGGTTAACTGTTGTCCCAGCAAATCCTGCAAACTGATGGCGTTACTGGTGCTAAGCATATCGACATTGAGCTGATAACAGTCAGATAACTGTTCATTTCCGAGGAGTTTTTTAAACAGCAACTCACTTCCTAATGGCGTGTGGGCAATGACAACACGATCCATAC
Source organism: Jatropha multifida (assembly GCA_948099535.1). Classification (NCBI taxonomy): domain Eukaryota; kingdom Viridiplantae; phylum Streptophyta; class Magnoliopsida; order Malpighiales; family Euphorbiaceae; genus Jatropha; species Jatropha multifida. The sequence goes on along the minus strand of CANUEX010218675.1, from coordinate 106,506 downwards.
TATTCCTTTATTGCTCAGTAGCATCAATGCGAAACAGGGATGAAATTCAGCGCGTTAAACGACAATGTCTCTCTGAAAAGCATTTATATATTGGATGGGGGAATAGTAAGTGCGCATTATGAAACTTTTAATGCAGGGAAGGGGAGCGAGCAATGATTAAGATAATTCTGAGGTATTGGGTGGTACTGAACAGGCCAAAGTCGTATTTGATTTACTCACCACGGATCAACGCCAGGATTAACCCCTATTACTTCGAGCATATCGCCAGGATTTATATGACAATAAGGGGGGTTGTACAAAAGTGGCTACTGTTATCCCGCATAACAACGCTATTCCTCCAGAAAATACAGTTTCACTGGACGAAAAAAAGAGCAGAAAGAGGAATGTCTTCGTACAGCCGATAACCACGCTCAATGCGATAACAAACCGTCTTGATAGATCCTGAATGGCATTACCTAAATTGCCGCCATCGCTTTCAATATTGTTCTTTAACTTGCGAATGTCAGATTAACTGAAACCTGAACGTAATATCGTGGTTAATGGTTAAACACAACACAGCTCGTGACAAATCATACCGATCTGGTCCACGGCATTGAGCAGCTGTGCCGTTGGTTGGTTCGCACAGTTTAATCGCAGGAAGTTCTGTAGCGCCGCTCCAGGTGAAAATAATGGTCCAGGGCTCACCCCGATGCCCAGCGCCAGCGCGCGACGATGCACTTCCAGCGCATCAACCGCTGGTGGGAGTTCAACCCACAGTAAAAAGCCCGCTTCTGGTGCAGTGACGCGCGTACCCTTCGGGAAGCTCGCTTGAACTTGTGCGATGACGGTGCGCACGCCATCCGCAATCCGGACTTTCAAGCGCCGCAGATGCCGATCGTAGTCCCCACTGGCCAGGACGTCGCTGGTGGCGGCTTCGAGTAATGGCGCGCCCGCCCAGTCGCCTGCCATGCGCGCCTGTAATACCTGGGTGTGGTAGCGCCCGGCGGCTATCCAGCCGATTCGCCAGCCGGGCGCGAGGGTTTTGGACAATGAACTGCAATAAATCACATTGCCGCTCTGATCAAAGGCCTTGCAGGCAGGTGGCCGCTGTCCCTCGCCGGCCAGATCGCCATACACATCGTCCTCAATTAACGGGATGCCCGCCTGTTCAAGCAATGCGACCAGTTCCTGCTTGCGCGCGACTGGCATACTGGCGCCAAGCGGGTTTTGCACGGTAGGAGAAGCCAGCACGGCAGCGGGCCGATGCTGCTTAATGGCGTCAGCGAGCGGTGCCAGCAACAAGCCTTCTTTCGGATCGGTAGGGATTTGCAATGCCTTCAAGCCCAAATCCTCCAGCAGCAGGAGCGTGCCGAAGTAGGCTGGCTGCTCAATGGCAACGGCATCGCCAGGCTGGCACACGGCACGCAGTGCCAGACGAAGCGCCTGGGTCGCGCCAGCGGTGATCACCAGGTCATCGGCGCCAAAGCATGCTCCCCACTGTGCCGCGCGTGCGGCGATCTTATTGCGCAGATCGGCCCTGCCCGGTGGCAGGCTGTAACTTTGTCCATGGGCATCCAGACGACGGCTTGCCGATTGCAGCGCTCGCTGCAGTGTATCCGTCGGCAGCCAGTGGGGATCGGGCAGCGCTGCGCCGAGCGGTATCAAACGGGTTTCCGCACTGCTGAACAATGAACGCGCGACAGCTGCTAAGGTCACGGGCACGGGCCCCGACAGTGCACGCGCAGGCAGCATCTCCTGTGAGATATCTCTCTGGCAGACGAAGTAACCCGAGCGTGGACGCGCAACAATCAAGCCTTCTGCTTCCAGACAACGCAGCGCTTCCAGCGCCGTTGGCAGGCTAACCTGCTCACGATCAGCCAGTCTGCGTGCGGAGATCATGCGATCGCCGGGTCGCAGCGCACCGGAGGCAAGGGTGTGTCGCAGACTTTCAGCAATGCGGCGGTAATGCGGGGACGATAATCGCAGGACGGACATGTCGATCTGTACAGTCTGATTTTTGATGAATCTGACTATACAGACGATGTCGGGTGCCATCTATAGTGTCGAACATGAACCAGACAAGGAGGCACTATGCATTGCGATAACTTCGATCTTTCCCGCTATTTCCGCCGTATCAATTACAACGGCCCTGCGACTGCTCATTCCGACACGCTGCATGCCATCATGCGCCATCAACTGTTCTCTGTGCCTTTTGAGAATCTCGATGTGCAGGCAGGGAAAATCGTCTCGCTGGTGCCCGAAGACATTTGTGAAAAAATTCTGTACCAGGGGCGTGGCGGCTACTGTTATGAAGTCAACGGGCTGTTCGCCATGGCGCTGGAAGCGTTGGGCATCGGTTATCGTTTTGTGGCAGCAAGACCGATGTTCTATCCGGTACGCCGTCCGAAAACCCATATGGCGCTGGTGGCTGAAGTTGATGGACGTGAGTGGTTGTGCGATCTCGGCTTTGGCAGCTACGGCATTCGTGCACCGATTGCGTTAGATGAGCTTGATAGCGACATTAAGCAGGATTTTGACACCTTCAAACTCACTCGTGATGCGCATGGCGAGTATCTGTTGCAGGGGAAGGTGGAGGGGGAGTGGTGCAATCAATACGGCTTTGATTTGTCACCTCAGGAGTGGATTGATTTTGCCCCGGCGAATTACCTCAATTCTACGCATCCTGATGCGATCTTTGTGCAGAAATTGCTTATCGTGCAGCATCGCCCAGAGGGACGGCTGATCCTGCTGGGCGATATGCTGAAAACGGTCACAGCGCATGGCGTGGAAAAACAGCAGTTAGCGGAAGGGGAAATTGATGCCGTGCTGCAAAGCCGCTTTGGGTTGGCCAGCCGCGTATAGGCAAGTAGAAGCGACAACCTTTATGCGGGGTGTTGCATGCTGTGGAACATGTGCTATGATGTTCCACATCAAGCAACAGTGAGATACAAGGATGATTAAAACCTGGCTACATAAGGGGCTTGAAGAGTTTTTCACTACCGGCTCGACACGAAAAATCAACGCTGCTCATGAGAAACGTTTACGTACACGACTTCGAGTGATTGATCTGGCGGAGAACATTGAGGATATGAACCTCAGCGGTTACAGGTTGCATCCTCTCAAAGGTGACAGACAAGGTATCTGGTCAATCACGGTGACGGGGAATTGGCGTATTACTTTTGAATTTAAAGATGGTGACGCTTACATTCTTAATTATGAGGATTATCACTGATGACTATGCATAATCCCCCCCACGCGGGTGAAATCATTTCCGATATCATGGAAGACCTCGATATTGGAGTGCGTGAGCTGGCACGTGCTTTGGCGATTGCCCCTTCTACAGCATCACGAATGGTTTCTGGAGTGACAGCAATTACACCTGAGATGGCCATTAAATTGTCGGCGGTCATTGGTAGTACACCAGCAATGTGGCTTCGCATTCAGGCGGCATATGACCTGGATAGAGCAGCAAGAACGGTTGATGTTTCGGTACTGAATACCCGCTATAAGCCTACCCCCCTCTGCGGCACCAAATAAGCATTTTGAAAATGCTTGTGGTGACAGCGCAGAGTATTGGCCATATCGATAACATGACTCGTCCAGTAGAGCCATAAGTCCTTAACAGCAGACTTATGGCGCTTCATGTTCTTCATGATGCTGGCTATTCGTTCTGTATCGAACAGCCCGCTCATCCCTTCTCCATTACTCTTTTCGCTGCAGCGTCATTCGCGTGAGTTCCGAAGGTCGTCCCAATCGTATCGCCATTCCCGGCCAGAGCGCGGTGCCGTTATTGACATAGAGTTGCATGCCATCCACATCATAAAGCCCTGAAACAAAGCCCGCGTTGGGTTTCACAAACAACCGATCAAATCCGACGATCAGTCCGCCATGCGTATGACCGGAGAGCTGCAAATTGACTTTATGCGTGGCGTTCTGACGCGCATTACGCGGTTGATGATCCATCAATATCACCGGGGCATTAGCGGGAACACCTGCCAGCGCCTGCTCGAGATCGGGGCCAGTAGCCTCTCTGCGGGAAGCTGAGACATCGGGCAGACCGGCAATCACTAGCTCTGCGTCTCCGCGCTTAATGATCGTGTGGCTATTGAGCAACGGTTGTAGCCCCAACGTCGCGAGGTGTTCGGTCCAGCGCTGCTGCTCAAAGAAATATTCATGATTACCGGTGATGGCATAAACACCGTCTGGCGCATGCAAACCCCTCAGTGGCGCTACGTCATTTCTGCGATTTTCCAGGGTGCCATCAATGACATCGCCCGTCACCAGAATTAGGTCAGCATCCAGCGTCATCGCCTTTTTCACCATGGCGGTGGTCCATGCGGCGTTGAAGAGTTTGGTGATGTGCAAATCAGTGAGCTGAAGCAATTGATATCCTTCAAACTCCTTAGGCAGGTTGTCGATGTAAATCGTCACCTCTTTCACCGGCGGTACACGAATGGCCTGATGCACGCCCACGGTGGACAACACCATGGCAAAAAGCGCAGCCAGATAGCGCACGCCGGGCGTAATCACCAGCGGGTGTCGGATCAGCAGTGAAATCACTGTCACAACGTCAATCAGGAACTGGGTAAAGGCGAGGAGCAAAACCGTTCCGAATGCCCAGTTAAACAGGATAATCACCGCGCGTGGCATTTCAGGGGAAAAGATGCCACCCGGCGTAAATCGGCTGATCAACAAGTATTGTGAAGCCAGTAACACCACCAGAGATAAGATGATCTTTAACACTAATGGCATGGCTAATGGAAAAACGAAACGTGCGATCACATACCAACTCGGTATGCTGAAAATCAGATGAAACATCACTCTCTTCCCTGGTTTTTAAGCGCTGAATGTGCGCGATAAATCAAACTTATCATTGGAAGTGATGACTATAGCAAAAGTTTATTTAGAGCCAGCCCTGCTATTCTTCCTGACCGAGGATTATCGTTTTCATCGGAAATTGAGGTTTTATTAGCATTTTTAGTCAGGCGTTATCGAGGTTGTATCGCGAAATTATTATTTTCGCGCTATAGTGCGTGTAAATTATCGTTTTAACTTAGAAATTAAAGGATTCAGCTGATGCTGGTGGGATTTAAGGCGCTCTGTAAGCGCTATCACATTGAACTGGTTCAGCCACTGCGGGTGGAATCATCTATTAGCACGGTTCGCGCCACGCATGAGAACCAGGGACGCATCGAGAAGCGCTATCCTACCAGCTATCAGCCTGATGATAGCTTCTCAGGCCATTTTGCTTTCGGCCTCAAATATGAAGAGATCCATCTGGAGTTTTTTGCTCGCCTCTTCGCTGCCATCGGCCCTGAACCGATTGAAAGCTGGTGCCTGCGAGAACCCTTTGGCCAGTACGCACGCCGCACCGGCTTTCTCTATGAGTGGCTGACGGGTAATAGGCTCACCAACGTGCCTGATGTGGCTAACGGCGGCTATGTTGCGGCGATCTCCGCGAAGGACTATCTGACGCGAACTGCAGCAATCAAGAATAAACGCTGGCGTATCAACGATAACTTACCCGGCTCGCCTGACTTTTGTCCTGTGATTCGCCGCACGCCTGAGGTTGAGCATGCCATTGCCTTTGATGTCACGGCAGCACTGCATGAACTGGATGATACCTTTGGCGCAGATGTTCTGCTGCGAACTGCCAGCTGGTTGACCTTCAAGGAATCCCGGGCCAGCTTTTTGATTGAGAAAGAGGCAGAACAGGCCGATCGTATTCAGCGTTTCGCGCATGTGATCGCGCAATATTGCGGCCAAATCGACGATCCACTCAGTGACGAAAGCCTGCATATTCTGCAAAAAGGGATTCTTGGCCATGATGCCCTCGGTTTAGGGCTGCGACGCTCGCCGGTGTTTGTCGGACAGGCCACGATGCGTGAGGACATCGTGCATTACGTGGCGCCACAATTTGAAGACCTGCCGCAGTTTATGCGTGGATTGCAAGAATTTGAGCTCGCCACGCGTGGCGCCGAGCCCCTGGCAAGAGCGGGCGTGATTGCTTTCGGCTTTGTCTATATTCATCCGATGCGCGACGGGAATGGTCGTATTCACCGCTTCCTGATTAATGACGTATTGATACGCGACGGCGCCATCCCAGAGGGCGTTATTCTGCCGGTCTCGGCCAGTATCACCAGCTCACTGGATTTCCGCGTGGGCTATGACCGCACGCTTGAAGTGTTTTCAAAACGCCTGATGCGCCGCTACGCGACCTCCTGCCATTTCGGTGAGATCGTGATGTATGACGATGGTACACCGAGCAACTTCTCTTTCTCTGATTATGATGATGCCCGTTTCGCCTGGCGCTATCCGGATTTAACCTCGCACGTGTTGTACACCGCTAAAGTGATTGAGCACACCGTACGCGTGGAAATGGCCGATGAAGCCAGAGTGTTGACGATTTTCCAGCAGGCGCAGGAGAGACTGAAAGAAGTGCTGGAGATGCCGGATCAGGATGCAAATCGCATTATCCGGTCATTGAAGGAAAATGGCTGGCAGGTGTCGGGGAAGCTGAGGAAGGAGTATCCACAGTTGGAGGATGCTGCAAGGGCGGAAAAGATTGTGGTGGCGGTTAAGTCGGCGTTTGAGGAGGGGAGTTAAGGGATACCTTCTGTGAAGTATGATAGGGAGAATTAGCTGTTGGGGAGAGATATTTATATTGAGGTCAATGCCGATAGTTAATTTATGTGAGTAAATAACATTTCACAAAGTGTTACGAAAGGCATTAATAAATGACTTTTCCATGAACGTTAATCATTAAATTTGAGGCAGTGATGCGAAGGTGCATGTGGCTCGATAATGTCCATTGCATACATTATGACGGTGAAATTATAGGATGATTCCCTATCGCCATTAATCAAACAGAGATTAAACTTAATAAAGTTAATCAACGGGAGGATATATGGACGATTGCATCATTTTTAGCAAGGGGCAGCAACCCTTTATTAAAAAAGTATCCCGCAGCAGCACTCATATTGAAATTTATAATCCTGTGACAGGAAGTTTCGATAAGTTCAGGTTTCATGCTGTTTTAAAGGGAAGAATGACACGTAATCCCCAGCGATTTCTCTATGCAGGGAAAGGGAAAACAGACCCCTCTGAAGAGTGGGATGTCTGGCAGCATATCCATCATTTAAATCCATCGCCTGTATCCATTTCCTGAAGTGGGTGTTGTTTATTAGCGGGGGTTGGTTGACTTTAAGGGATGTTTTCAGTATTTACGACTAAATCTCTCCATGAAGTTCAGTGTTATTCTGGATTAAACAGCTCAATGCTGGTGTTAACCGAGTTTAAATTTACGTTAATCGCTATCCCTCTTTGGAAAGGAAGAGCTGATTTAACATCCCGCCCCTGACAACTCACCTCATAAACACCATTGACCTCAGCCAAAACGGACGCAATCCGGTATTTTTAAGTCGACTGATTCCTGTCGATAATCCAGGGGCGGCTCTGGTCAGTAATAAGTTATACCGGGAATTTATGCCTGATATACGATTATTAGCGACAGAGTCGAGCTTAAGTCAAGCATGATCCCTTTTTTCAATTCGAAATCAAAGTCTTCGGTTATGCGACCAGGCTGGCGACTATTATGTTCTTAGGGTCGTAACTGACTGTTTAGTATTCGATATTATATTATTCGAGGGTTTTGATTAAGGAGGGTTATAAGAAATATAAGTCAGGATCCCTCCCATTAAAAAACATATTCTAGCGAATGAAGTTTAATAAACATCGCATCCTAATATTGAAAATGGATCTAATACCACTTTGGTATTGTCACTGATGGCAACGAAAAGCCTCATATATTCGTATTTTTGCATGTACTTGTGTTCATGGTTTTCATTATTCCCAAACATATGTTCATTGTCTAAACATAAGTTATGCTATTTTTTAAAAAATTAGCCATATTTAGTGATCAATATCCCGTATTTATCGATTTTTTCTAACATGACGATGAATCAGATTATATCATTTGTTCGTAAGGTGATTATTTGTTCATAGTGGGTTTGAGTTTGAAATCCCTATAACTATCTGAATATATACAAAAAATTCAACATCTGACATGTTTTGACACGGGATACGTTTATGGACCTGGAATTAGCTAAGAAAACACCCCTATCAGCACGTTACTACACGATTTATCTGATCTTTATTGCTTGTATCGGCTGGTCGCTCGCCTCCTATGATGTGAATCTATTGGTTTTAGCATTGCCTGAGATGTCCAAAGAGTTGCAAATATCTGAGCAGATGTTGGGAATATTGGGCTTCTTCGTCTACGGTGCGCAATTCATCATTACGCTGATTGTTGGCTACAGCATGGATAAGGTCGGGCGCAAGGTACTGTGGATGATCTGTTTATGCGGAACAGCATTATTTACGGGAGCGACCTATTTTGTTGAAAATTTCTGGCAATTAGTACTCGTTCGCGCATTAGCCTCCGGCCTGGCCTATTCTGAGTTAGCCGTTTCTATTACCCTGGTCAATGAACAGCTCCCGGCAAAAAATCGCGGCTTGCTGTATTCCATCGTACAGGGTGGCTGGCCACTAGGGGTGTTTTTTGCCTCCGCCGTGTATATGGCCTTTGGTGACCTGGGCTGGCGCGTTGTATTTTTGCTTGGCACCATTCCCATCGCGGTGGTGATTCTTGGACGTGTTTTCATTAAAGAATCTGCGCGTTTTGAGCATGAAAAAATCTCGGGAAGCACAGAGAGTAATCCTGTCAGAGAAATTCTCGCCTCGCCGCTGCTTAAAAAGCGGATTCTCACCATGTCAGTGTGCTGGATCTCCTATGGCATCAGTTACGTTGCCAGCAATTTCTACATCACGTGGTGGCTAACACAGCGTAAAGGATTTACGGGCCATCAAGCGAGCGAGTTGATGCTCTATTGCGGATTTATTGGCTTTTTCTTCTACATCCTTGGAGGCTGGCTCGGTGAGAAATTTGGCCGCAAGAAGGTGATTACCTATGCCGCTCTCTCCGTAGCCCCACTGAGTGTCATTTTGCTGCTGAGTAACAATTTCTGGTTAGTGGTGGCGGTCTACTTCTTAATCTTCCAGGTGACCAATGGTATCTGGGCCTCGGCAGGATATGTTTACCAGAGCGAAAGCTTCCCGACCCGTGTCCGCGGCACTGCAATTGGTTTCCTTTCCTCGATGATGGTACTGGGCTTTGTGCTGGGCAGTTTGTTATGGACGCTCGCCAGCTCCCTCAATAACGCTTCAGCAACCTGGGTCATTGTTGCCGTCATCGGCTCGCTGGGGATGTGGGCGACGCTGTTCTTGAAAGAGATCAAGACCGGTCAGGATATCGATGCAGAATTTGATCGTCAGGCGGGGTAAAAATGACCCCACTTCTGGAATGCTATGGAACTGACCAACCACTGGTGACACCTGAAACGATTGAATGGCGTGACTGGTCATTAGAATTGACTGGCGGCGATGTGAAAGCGGTTCGCTTTCAAGGCAATGAGATCATCCGCTCAATCGGCTATATCCTGCGTGACGAAAATTGGGGAACGCATGAACTGACACTCATGGATATCGAGATTGATCGTGATGCTTCGGGCGTAGCGATCAAAATCATTAATACGTGCCAGTTAGGTGAGAGCCAGCGGGTAACGTTAACGCGAAACCTGCATCTCGGTAACGAAGGCCTGAGTATTCAGGCTGAGTTACAGGGTAATTGTCAGTTTTCTACTGCGCGCTGTGGTTTTACCGTGCTCTATCCTCTGCACGGAGTGGTGGGTTCCCCGGTTAGCGTCAGGCATAGCGATGGCCGCATTGAAAACGGAGCTTTCCCGGTGTTGATTGAACCCTGGCAGCCGTTTAAAGACATTCAACGGCTGACGTACCAGCATGCGGCAGGCATTGAAGTTGCAACGGAATATGCTGGCGACATCTTTGAAATGGAAGATCAGCGCGCCTGGATGGACGGTTCCTATAAAGTCTACTCCCGGCCGCTGGAGAAGCCGTGGCCTTACTCGGTGGATGTGACCCAACCACAAAACCAGTCGGTCCGATTAGCCGCCTCTCCATGCCGGAACCCGGTAATTGCAAGCGATACACTGATCGCCATGCCATCGACGATGCAGATGCCAGCACTGGGCATCCTGCTGACACCTGAAATGCTGTTGAAGCCTGAGGTTGTGATAGCGTCTCTCCAGAGACTAGACCCAGGATATGTTATTTATCATTGTGATCCGCGTATCAATGGGTACTCATCGCTGCAACCGCTAGCCAATATCCTCGCGCAGTTTGCGGCACGTCCCCTGCATTTCGAATACGTGCTACCGATCGATAAAACCGAGGATTTCAGTGGGCATTTGAGGCAACTGGCTGACCAGCTACAAAGGGTGTCACTGCAGCCAGACTGCATCATCATTTCACCGTCGACAGACCTAAAATCCACGCCGCCAGGCAGCGTCTGGCCCTGGTGTCCACCGCTGGAAGCGATCTTTACGGAGGCGCGAAAAATCTTCCCGGGTATGACATTAGGGGGCGGCATGATCAGTTACTTCACTGAACTTAATCGCAAACGCCCGCCGGTTGCCTTACTGGATTTTGTTACCCATGCCACCAGCCCGATTGTGCATGACGCTGCAGACCGCGCGGTGATGCAAACACTGGAGTCATTGCCTTACATCACGCGTTCAACGCGAGAGATCATTGGTGGCGAGAAAACCTACCATTTAGGTCCCTCAATGATCAGCATGCGGGGTAATCCCTATGGTGCTGATGTTTACGAGAATCCCGACAATATCCGTATGACCATGACGCGCAGCGATCCCCGACAGCGTGGGCGTTTTTTTGCCAGTTGGCTGGTGGGTTATCTGTCTCAGTTGCGTGGGGCGGACATTACCCATTGGTGTCCGGCGGGGCTGTTTGGCAGCCTGGGATTGGGCGATATCTTCGCTGGCACGGTAACCGAATATCCTGCAGGGCAGCTGGTTCAGTTCCTGGCAGCCCAGCAGGGTAAATCGGTTACCCTTGAACGATTAGACAATCCTAATATCGTTCAATTGGTGTTCACCGGGGAGCCAGGCTATCACCTGATTGCCAACCTCAGTGCGGCAGAACAGGGTATTGAAGCCATGCCTTCACAGTGGATAAAGGATTTCGCTCTTGGCGAGGTAGCTGCCGCTAATGAAAGTATGACGTTGTCGGCCTTTAGCGTCGTCTGCTTGCGCAAACTGTCACCTCAAGGCCAGAATTCTTAGTGTTTTCGAGCTATCGTGGCATACAAACCCGATTAGGGCATTGCTTAACTGCAATGCCTTATTAACATTAAGTTCTCACTCTCATCCTCTATAGGACTAGGGTATTCCAGTGTGATGAGTAATGGTGTCAAGATTTTCCCACTATAGATGAGCGAAGCATGGGAAGTGGCGGTTAATATTTCTTTGCATTTGCGACGGCAAGAGAGGGAAATGAAAAAATAATCTATTAATCAATAAAATGCCACATTTAGAATATTCCCTCCAGTATACCTCTACCGAGTTTAAGCCTTGTTGCAAACTGGATATCCCTCACAAAACTCATCAAAATCGAGTATTGGTGGGGATTTTTCTGTTCTACACTCCTCTATATGTCATAGTAAAATAAATATGATTTTCGCGTATGTATGTTGTAGGAGTGAATCATGAATTCTGAATTACCGGCGTCACCGGATGTGAAGTCTGCGATTTTTCAGCCCCTCTATTTGCAAATCAGCCAGCTACTACTGGAGCGAATCGCTTCTGGTGAGTGGCCCGCAGGCACGTATATCCCCAGTGAAGCGAGCCTGGCAGAAACCTATAACGTCAGTATTGGCACTTTACGCAAAGCGTTGAATGAGCTGGTTAGCAGTAACGTGGTTATTCGTTATCAAGGCAAGGGAACGGTGGTGGCCGCTCACGATTCGGATAGCGCGCTGTTCCGTTTCTTTAATATTCTGCGCGACAACGGTGAGCGTTCATTACCGCTGTCACGCGTTCTGGCACGCCATCTGCGCACCGCATCAGAAGAAGAAGCGCTGGCGCTGGATATTGTGCCAGGCAGTAAGGTCATCCACATCTGGCGCGTGCGTGATCTGGATGGTGCTCCCGCCATACTCGAACACGTCTATATTGATGCAGCACGTTTTTCCGGGATGGATCGTGAGCCTGACATCCTGCCGAATACGCTTTATCAACTGTACCAGCAGAAATACGCCTGTACCGTTGCCAATGCGCATGAGCAAATCAAAGCGGTAAATGCAGGACCGGATGAAGTCCTGCATCTGGAGGCGGAAGAGGGGGAAGCGCTGCTGCGCATTTACCGCATTGCACGGGATTTCCAGGATAAAGCGGTAGAATATCGGGTATCCACGGTGATGACGCGCCACCACGCCTATTTTAACCAGCTCTGATCCGTAACTGTTCCAGCAAGGCCGCAGGCAATGAAATCTGCTTGCTGTTTTGCTGCGTCACCGCCTGACGGCGTTCTCCAGGCAAGCGCACACCGGGTTGCTGCAGCATAGCCGCGAATAACTGCTCGCTGTGCTGAACATATCCGGGAGCGAAAAACGCGGGATTCAGCAATAGCAGCAACTGTGCAATATGTGGCGGCCCTCCTTCGGTATTGAAAAACGAACTGGCCTGAAAACCATAATTGCTGCCCGTCAGTCCAGCCGTCAGCAGCTCCACCATTAATGCCAGTGCTGCTCCTTTTGCTCCGCCCGCGGGTGCCATGCTACCTGCTAGCGCGGCGTCGGCATCCTGAGTCGAGTTCCCATCCCTGTCCAGCGCCCAGCCCAACGGGATCGCCTCTTGCTTCTGGCTTGCCAGCATAATCTTACCGCGTGCGACTTCAGAGAGTGATAGGTCAATCACCAGCGGAGGCTGGTTCTCACGGGGTGAAGCAAAAGCGATAGGGTTGGTGCCAAACAGGGGGATATTGCCGCCCCAGGGTGCCATCGCAGCGGGTCCGTTGCTGAGCGCGAGACAAACTAAGCCCTGACGCGCCGCCTGCTCAGCGTAATAACCTGCCATGCCGAAGTGGTGTGAGCGGCTGATCGCCACCGCCACAATGCCGCTTTGCTGCGCTAAGGCGATCCCGCGATCCAGACCTCGCTGTACCGCAGGAAACGCCAGACCGGAATCGGCATCTACGTTCACGACATTGCCATGCGCAGCCACCTCAGGTTGTGCCTCTGGCTTGAGTTTGCCGCTATCCAGCTGGTCGAGATAAAACGGCAGCCTGGCGAAACCGTGCGAGGCAATACCTGCTTGTTCTGCGGCCATCAAGGCGGCACAGGTATCTGCAGCTGATGCGGCGCTGACACCGGCTTTACGCAATGCCTGTTGAGCAATAATGTTGAGTTCTTCTACCGCCAGCGTCATGTGGCTCATTGTGATGGACTCCTCTCTTCCTGTGTGACTGTCAGCGGCGAGTCAGGGTTTTGCTGCTCTGGCAGGGTGATGACACCGGGGCCCTGACGGAGTTGTTCATGCAACTGTGCCAGATCGAGTTTCTTTTCCCAACGGGCAATGACCAGTGTCGCCACCACGTTACCGATCATATTGGTGACGGCGCGCATCTCATTGAGAATGCGATCAATGCCCAGCACCAGCGTGATACCGGCCAGTGGAATAATGTTATGCGTTGCCAGTGTGGCGGTTAAGGCAATCAGTGCCGCGCCTGCGACGCCTGCACCACCTTTTGAGGTGAGCAGCAAAATCAACAGCAAGCCAATTTGTTGCCACAGCGTCAGGTCGGTATTGGTGGCCTGAGCAATAAACAGAGAGGTCATAGTGAGGTAAATCGCAGCACCGTCAAGGTTAAATGAGTAACCCGTCGGTAACACCAGCCCGACAATGGCACGATCGCAACCCAGCTTCTCCATTTTCACCATCAGGCGCGGCAGCACCGATTCAGTTGTCGATGTTCCCAACACAATCAACAACTCTTCACGGAAATAGAGGATGAGTCGCCACAGGTTGACGCCGACCAGCTTACAAATCAGACCCAGCACGCCGCCAATAAACAGAAAACTGGTGATATAGAGACAAACAATCAGCATGCCAAGGTGTTGCAGGGAGGTGAGGCCATATTTGCCCACGGTAAAGGCAATGGCACCAAAGGCCCCCAGCGGTGCCAGGCGCATGATGAGCTCGACAATCCGCATCAGAACTTCACCACACTGTTCAATGGTTTTGGTGATAAAGGCACTGCGCTGCGAAACCAGCGAAAGCGCAACCCCGAACAGTACGGAAAATAACAGCACCTGTAATAAGTTGCCCTGGGCAAAAGCGCCAATCACCGAGTCCGGAATGATCTGCTCAAGGAAGCCTTTGCTGTGCTCACTGACGTTGACGTAATGATTGACGGCGCTGCCGTCCAGTTTGCTGGCATCAACGTTCATGCCCGCGCCGGGTTTCATCACATCCGCCACCACCATGCCAATAATCAGCGCCAGGGTGGTGACCACTTCAAAGTAGATCAGCGTCTTGCCGCCGACTTTGCCAACTTGCTTCAGGCTCTCCATCCTTGCAATACCAATCGCCACGGTACAGAAAATCACTAAGGTCACGATCATCTTTATCAGACGGATAAAGGTATCGCCGAGGGGTTTCATCTGAACGGCAAAATCAGGGAAAGCGTACCCCACAGCAACTCCGGCGACCAGGCCGATAAGAACCTGGACGTAAAGGTGCTTGAGCATTCGCATTGGGTTGTCCTCGCGAAGCCTGACGGCTGCGAACCGGCGCTCAGGAAGCCGCCGCAGGCGAGTAAAGAGATGACGCCCGCCCAAAGCGGCGGGCAGGTATGTTACGCACTCTCAAAGATACGGGTCAGGACAAACTCACGATGGCCCAATGCTTCGGCGGCGGTGAGTCGTCCGTTGGCGGTACGCAACAGCGATTCGAGCAACGCATCCCCGGCCCCCTCCATATTCATCTCGCGGCGCAGTACAGCAGAGACATCCACATCAATATGCTCTGACATGGTGCGCACCGTGCGTGGATTCGCACACACTTTAATGACCGGCAAAATCGGGTTACCAATGACGTTGCCCTGGCCGGTCGGGAAGAAGTGGGCGACATAACCGGCCGCTGCGCACAACGTAACCATTTCAGCCGCAGCAGACGAGGAGTCCATGAACCACAAGCCGGGACCCGTTGGGGTTTCCGCTTTATCAAGCACACCATCAACCCGACACTTCTTACCAATCTTCTGAATATTGCCCAAAGCTTTCTCTTCGATGGTCGTCAGCCCGCCCTCAATGTTGCCTTTGGTGGGCTGCGATTCCGATAGATCGCTGGTTTTCCAGCGGTCAATCATCGCGCTATAGCGATCAAACATGAACTGGAACTTCTGGCGCACATCATCATTCGCGCAGCGTGCAGCCACAAGATGTTCACCGCCGGTCAGCTCTGACGTTTCGCCAAATACCAGGGTATTGCCGTTCTCGTACAGACGGTCAAACAGGTTGCCCACCGAAGGATTAGCACCACATCCTGATGTGGTGTCCGATTCGCCGCATTTGGTCGATACCCAAAGCTCGCTGATATCGCAGGTTTCTCGCTGCAGTTCAGACGCATATTGCGAAAACTCACGCGCTTTGCGTGAAGCGGCGCAAATGGTGTTGTGATCGCCATTCTGCTCAATCCAGAAACCGGCTACCGGTTTACCCGTGGCTTTGATGCCGTCAACCACGCGCTGTGTCCAGCCTGGCTCAATGCCAATCACAATCACCGCTGCCACATTCGGGTTACAGCCGGTACCAATCAGGGTGCGGAAGTGCAGTTCAAGATCTTCACCAAACTGCAAGCGACCATAAGGATGGGGCAGCGCGATTGTCCCTTTAATGTTGTTTGCCACCGCTTCTGCTGCTGCGTTGGAGATATCATCTACCGGCAGCACAATCACGTGATTACGAATACCCACTCGGCCATTCTCACGACGATAGCCTGCAAACTGACGTCCTTTGATTTCCATCATTACCACCTTTTGGTTTTAACGTTGTGTACGTGCAGATGTTCACCCTGCTGGATTGCCGCCACGACACGGCCAATGTCTTCACCGTATTTGATCACCGTGTCATTCACCGCCAGATCGCGAATCGCCAGCTTATGGCCGATTGGAATGGCATCTTTTACTGCAAACTCAATGGTTTTGTTTTGGTCCATTATCCAGCCTGTCAGGGTTTGACCGGCTTCGACCCCTTCCACCACCACGACTCCTACCGAGTCGCCATCATCGTGAACCACGAAATCAATACTCATCACAGCCTCCGGTTATTGCACAACAAATGAACTCATATATATGACATATGATAGATGAATTGAGATGGCAAAATTTATTTCTGTTTTGACACATTTTTTGCGAGCGGCTTCACGAATGCAGGGGTGGGAGCAGATGTGCAGGAAGGTATTCAGGGCTTTATTAGTTAAAGCTATGATTGATAATGGTTTAATTTATAAGGCTTAAAAGAGGGTGGTTAAAATGTGATCGCCTTATGAGTTCTGTGTATTGATGCCGATCGCGATCACTTTTTGTTCATTTCGTTTTTGCACTATTTTTACCTGCTCACTATAGATAAACGTAGTCATGTATATGACACAGGAATTTTCCTCATCATTTATCTCTGGAGATGCATATGTCAGTGACCTGGTTAAAGAAAGCCACTAAATCGCCGGAATCGAACACGGTTGAAGCGCGACAGGTGGTAGAGGAGATGCTCGCCACCATTAAGGCTCAAGGCGAAGATGCCGTGCGGAAATATGCTCAGAAACTGGATAACTGGACAGGCGACATCATCCTGACACCGGAGCAGATAGCCGTGCAGATCCGCGAAGTGCCGACAGAAGTCAGAAAGGATATCGATTACGCCATTGAACAGGTTTACACCTTTGCCTGCGCACAGCGTGAATCCCTCCAGGATTTTGAGGTGACATTGCCATCAGGCCTTGTGGCCGGACAAAAGGTGCTGCCAGTCACTACCGTCGGTTGTTACGCACCGGCAGGCCGTTACGCACACATCGCTTCTGCTTACATGGGCGTGGCCACCGCGAAAGCGGCGGGCGTAAAGAACATTATCGCCTGTTCAGGCCCTTATCTGAGCCAAAGCATCCATCCTTGCGTGCTCTACGCGTTTCACCGTGCTGGCGCAGATACCATCATGACGCTGGGCGGAGTACAGGCCATTGCCAGTATGGCGTGGGGATTGTTTAGCGGTAAGGCAGCGGATGTTGTGGTGGGGCCGGGCAATAAATTCGTTGCGGAGGCGAAACGCACGCTGTTTGGTCAGGTGGGCATTGATGTCTTTGCCGGACCTTCAGAAGTCGCGGTGATTGCCGATGAAAGCGCAGATGCTGACATCGTTGCCAGCGATCTCGTGGGTCAGGCGGAACATGGGCACGAATCCCCTGCGTGGCTGTTTACCACATCACGCGAGCTGGCTGACGCGGTGATGATCAAAGTCCCACTGCTGATTGCCGAACTGCCGCCGGTGGCCCGCGATGCAGCAAGTTGCGCCTGGCGTGATTATGGCGAAGTGATTGTTTGCGACAGCCGCGAAGAGGTCGTGGAGGTTTCCGATCGTTACGCTTCCGAACACCTTGAGGTGCATACCCGTGATTTGACCTGGTGGCGTGATGCGCTCAGTTGCTACGGCTCGCTATTCCTCGGAGAAGAAACCACGGTGGCATTTGGTGACAAGTGCAGCGGACCGAATCATGTCCTGCCGACTAAAGGCGCAGCACGCTACTCCGGTGGACTCTCAGTACACAAATTCCTCAAGACCCTGACATGGCAGCAGATGTCTCGCGAAGCCATACCGCAAATTGCCGAAACCACCGCGCGTATTTCGCGCATGGAGGGGATGGAAGCTCATGCGCGCACGGCCGAGGTGCGCCTCGCGAAATATTTTGCGGGTCAATCATTCCAGCTCGGTTCACCGGTGACGCGCTAAGGAGGTTGCGATGCAAGCGACAACACTATTCAACTTAACGGGCAAAACCGCGCTGATAACCGGCGGTGGCAGCGGCATCGGTTTTGCTATTGCGCAAACGCTGGCTGCAGCAGGCGCACGGATCATTCTTGCGGCGCGGCGCGAGGGGCAGTTGGCTGAAGCCACACAGCAATTGATTCAGCAGGGTGCGCAGGCGCGTTATTGCTGTGCCGATGTGACGCAGATGGTGGCGTTGCAGGCTCTGGCGCGTGAAAGTGCGGATGCCGATATTCTGGTGAATGCTGCTGGCGTTAATCTGCGCCAGCCATTCGAAGAGGTAACAGAAGCGGATTGGGATCAGCAACTGTCGCTCCATCTTAAAGCCCCGTTTTTTCTTACTCAGGCACTGGCACCCCATATGGCGCAGCGCAGTTGGGGGCGCATCATCAATATCGCGTCACTGCAATCACACCGCGCTTTCGATAACAGCGCACCCTACGGCGCGGGCAAAGGGGGCATTGTTCAGCTTACCCGCGCGATCGCACAGCGGTGGGGCCGTGACGGCATCACGTGTAACGCCATCGGTCCGGGTTTCTTTCCCACCGCACTGACGGGTCCCGTTTTTGACGATCCCGCCCTTCGTGAACGGCATGCCGCGTGCACCTGTCTGGGGCGTAACGGCGACTTGAAGGATTTACAGGGCGCGACGCTGCTGCTTGCCAGTGACGCCAGCGACTATATCACCGGGCAAACATTGATGGTGGATGGCGGTTATAGCGCTATCTGAATCAACACTTATGTGCAGAGGAATACATCATGCAAACACCTGCTGCTGGTAATCTCCGACGCGTCACGCTGTCGAGCCTGTTTGGTTCGACGATTGAATGGTATGACTTTTTCCTTTACGGCACCGTCGCGGGAATGGTGTTCAATAAACTCTACTTCCCCGAAGGCGATCCCTTTATTACCACGCTGCTCTCATATGGTGTCTTTGCCATTGGCTTTTTAACCCGGCCATTGGGCGCCATCATTTTTGGACATTTCGGCGATACGCTGGGACGAAAAAAGATGCTGATCCTGACGTTAGTGATCATGGGGGGCGCGACGGTGGTGATTGGGCTGATTCCCAGCTATCACCAGATTGGTCTGTGGGCGCCGTGCTTACTCATTCTCTGTCGATTAATTCAGGGTATTGGATTAGGCGGCGAGTGGGGTGGCGCGGTGCTGATGACATTTGAATCGGCACCGGAAAAACATCGCGCTTTCTTTGCCAGCATTCCCCAGATTGGGATGTCACTGGGATTGCTGCTGGCGTCCGGTGCGATTGGTCTGGCGTCGTTTTTGCTGCCCGATGAGGCCTTTATGTCCTGGGGCTGGCGCGTGCCGTTTTTACTGAGCGGCGTCTTTGTCATTATCGGTACCTACATCCGTAAAAACGTTGCAGAAACCCAGGATTTCCTTAAAGCCCAGGAAGCACGTAAGCATGCACCGAAACGATTTCCGCTGGTGGAACTGTTTCGCAACAACACCAAACTGGTGTTTACCTGTATGGGGATGCGACTGATTGATGGGGTGTTCTTTAACATTTTTGGCGTGTTTTCCCTGACGTATCTGACGCAAAACCTGAATATCCCGCGCGATCAGGCCATTGTCGCGATACTTGCCAGCGCCTTTGTCATGAGCTTCTTTATTCCGTTCTGGGGCTACATGGCCGATCGCTGGGGACGAGCGCGCATCTTTGCGATGGGGGCAACGCTTTCTGCGCTGTCGGCGTTTCCTTCGTTCGCGTTGATGCATAACCATCCCGATAACATCTGGCTGGTATGGGCCGCCATCGTCATCCCGTTTGGCATTTTCCATGCCGCCGTGTTTGGCACACTGTCATCGGTTTATTCAGAGTGCTTTGATGCTTCGGTGCGCTATACCGGTATCTCATTTGCCTATCAAATTTCCGGTGTGTTTGCCGGTGGCCTGACTCCTGTGCTGGCTACGATCTTCTCTAACATGCTCGGTGGTCGTCCGTGGCTCATCTGCGCGTATGTTTTGGTTATCGGCCTGACCAGTGCGGCCTGCGCGCTCTATCTGTGGCGACAAACCCACGGAGCCGGTCGGGTGACGGTGACAAATTCTGTATTGATTAAGTGAGGGCTTATGAAAACGTTGATCTACAGCCGTCCTTATCAGATGGCCATTGAAGAGCGCCCCTATCCGCAACTGGCAGCAGGGCAAGAGCAGGTGGTGATCCGCATTGGCGCGGCGGGCATTTGTGGTTCCGATATGCATGCCTTTCACGGCCAGGACCCGCGCCGCCAACCGGGATTGGTGCTTGGTCATGAGTTGGCGGGAGAAATTGTCGAGAGCCAGTCACCGCGCTTTCAGCCGGGCGATCGCGTGACGGCTAATCCGCTGATTATTTGTGGTGAATGTGAATATTGCCGCCAGGGACGTGACAACTTGTGCAGCGACCGCCATATGGTCGGCATGGATTGGCCCGGCGCGTTTGCTGAGTATATGGTGATCCCGGCCCGTTCAGTGGTGCCATTACCGGCCGGTATTTCAATCCAGCATGCAGCGCTGACTGAGCCGGCGGCCACGGTGGTTCATGCCATGCGTTTAACCCAGCGGGCGTCAATGCAACCGCTGGCAGAAACGCGAGCGCTGGTGGTGGGTGGTGGTGCGATAGGCATGTTGACGGCATTAGTGCTGCGAGCATGGGGTTGTCGTCACATCACCTTGGCTGAAACCAATGCGCTGCGCGCCGAGGCGGCTGAGCGCTACACCGGCTGCGTCAGTATCAATCCGAAGGAAACCCGCATCGTTGAATCGAGCTATCAGCTGGTGGTGGATGCTGTAGGGGCGGCGGCAACACGCCAGATGGCGATTCAGGCGGTGAAACCTGGCGGAGTGGTGATGCACATTGGCCTGCAAGCGTGGGACAGCGAGATCGATATGCGCAAAATTACGCTGGGTGAAATCACGTTGCTGGGTACCTATACCTACACCATGGATGATTTTTGTCTCACTCTGACAATGCTGGAGCAGGGCGCGTTGGGGGAACTGGATTGGGTGGATGTCCGACCGCTCAGTGAAGGCGCCCAGGCTTTCTCCGACCTTGAGTCGCAGCAGGTTTCGGCGGCGAAGATTTTGTTGATCCCCTGACGGCGGTTATGGTTGCGGCTGCGCGAAGCATGCACAGCCGCAATCGACAGCTACCTTAACGCGGAGGTGGTTTGATCGCAGATTGTCTGCCTTACCTGAGAAGCCACCGCTTCTTTAATCTTCCAGACGCAAATGAACGAAATCAGCGAAATCGCCATCATAAAGATCCCCACCAGCCAGGGTTTGCCCCCGCCCATTAAAAGTAGGGTTGCAGCTATAAATGGGCTCATACCCCCCAAAATTGATGAAAACTGATAGGCGAAGGATAAGCCGGTGTAGCGCACACGCGTGCCGAACAGGCTGGCAAACAACGTTGGCTGAACCGCAAACATCGTCGTTGGCCCAAGGTTGTAACCCAGAACCATGCTGATGGTGATGATAAGTGCGTGCTGAGTATTTAAAAGCATGAAGAAGGGGAAAGCGTAAAGCACGCAAAAGCCTGCACCCAATAAGTACACCCGCCGCTGCCCAATACGATCCGACAACCAGCCCATAAGAGGACAAAACAGGATGCCGAGCGCGGAAGCGAACAGCATGCCAGTGAGTGGCACATCCCGTGACAGCAGTAACTGTGTTGAGACATACACGATGCCGAACGCGTTTATGACATTGGATGAGACACTTTCCGCCAGACGAGCGCCGAACGCCAGCCAAATGGTTCGCGGGTGTTCCCGAAACAGCGTCACGATCGGCAGGGGTGTTTTTTCTGTGCGAGAAGTTGACTGCTGGCGTTGGAAGTCGAGGGTCTCATCGGTATGCAGGCGTATAAACAGACCCACGATTAACATCACAGCTGACAGCCAGAAAGGGATACGCCAGCCCCAGGTCATGAACTGTTCCTGAGTCAGCAAATGGGTGCAAAGTGCAAACACACCGGTCGCCAGCATCAGACCGACCGAGGCGGCTGCCTGTGGCAGTGACCCAAAGAATCCCCGTCTGGCCTTTGGGGCAGACTCAATCGTCATCAATGCCGCGCCGCCATATTCGCCGCCCAGCCCAAAGCCCTGAATCAGACGCAGTGCCATTAACAGGATAGGGGCCCAAATGCCGATACTGTGCCAGTCGGGTACACATCCAATCAGGAACGTTGAGGTACCGACAATCGCCAACGTCCAAATCAACGTCACCTTACGGCCAATTTTGTCACCGAAATGACCAAACACCAGTCCTCCTAAGGGGCGGGCGAAAAATCCCACACCGAAGGTCGCGAACGCCGCAATGATGCCTGCGCTGGGTGAGCTTTCCGGGAAAAATAAAGGGGCAAAGATAAGCCCGGCAGCCGTACCAAAAATAAAGAAGTCATACCATTCAAGCAGTGCGCCGGCGAAACTGCCGAGTACCACGCGGCGCATGGACTTGCCATGCAGGCCTTGCTGGATTTGAGATGCAGAGTCAGACATTTCGCTTCCTCTCCAGATGGTGAGCAAGCTGCGGGATAAACCCACAGCAGGGTACAAGAACGAGGCGCCGGTATAGCCGGCGCTCACTGTCATTATTATTTTTTGACGCTGTTCAACACATCAGCATCTTCGGCATCAACGTTGGCGCCCAGAGGTTCCCATTTAATCAGCAGGCAGGTGAGGAAGCCGATAAAGGGCACCAGCGCCATCCAGTAAAACGCATCTGTTTTCAATGCACCCCACAGCATTGGCCAGAATATCAGGCCGGCAATCGCGCCGGTGCGCATAATGGCGCGGGCGAAGCCAACACCGGACGGACGAATGCTGGGAGGATAAGAGAGGGTGGCGATAGTCATCCCGAGCCCACCAGGACCGGCGGAGTGGAAGAAAATAATAGTGCCGAGCAGGCCGAGTGACAGCCATGGATTGGTGGTCGCCAGTGCGCCGAGGGCCAGCAATGCCAGCGCAACGGCGGCAAAGCCATACATCGACTGCCGACGTGTACCAAAGCGTTGCAGCAGCAGCGATCCAATTAGCCCACCGGTTATGCCGCAGGCTGCGTTCACAATCGCGGATCCGGTTAATGCCCCACTCAGGCCACCGCTGAGAATCCCCGCCAGCGTCAGCGGCAGGTAAACGCCTACTGCGTTATATTGCCACGCCTGCATCGTGGCAACGATGCAACCTAAAAGGGTGCGACGACGATAACGGGCATTGAACAACACGCCATATCCGGCCTGTACTTTCACGTCAGGTGCATCGTCCGGGCGGACAGGCGTTGTTGGCGCTACGCTTGCGTGCACATTGTAGCGACTGAGGAGAATGTTGCAGGCCTGGTCGTATCGTCCGGCGCGAGCCGCCCACATCGCTGACTCACCGATGTAAACATAACGCAGCACCATGATCAGCACAGCAAACAGCGCGCCAATAAAGATGCCATAGCGCCAAAGCTGCGCCTCATCCACGCCCGAGAACAGGAGTGGCAGCAACACCAGATAGACTACCGTCGTCGAGACATACCATGCCATTTGCCACAGGTTTACCGATGAGCCAGTTTTCTTCGATTTCGACCCGCGAAGTTCTGCCACCGCATTGGTGGCGAGGGGAAAATCAATGCCAAGGCCAAAGCCCATGACAATACGACACACCAGAACCCACCAGATGTTAGGGGCGATGGCCACGCAGGCGGCGCCCAGTGTGCAGAGTGCCATCCCGATAAGAAAGGCTTTACGCTGACCAAAGCGGTTAATGACTCGATTCGCCAGTAATCCGCCAATGAGCGCAGCAAGCAGCACCGAAGCGTTGACGGTCGCGGCCAGTCCAGGGGAGATACCAAACTGCATCGCAATGTATTTGTTGCCAAAGCCCACCATTGCAGCCTGATAGGCATCAATCAGGATACCGCCCAGAGCAATAAAGATGATCCCGGTGCTGGCACGAACGGCCGAATTTTCATTTACGATGTCGATGACATCCTGAGGCCGACTAATTGTGTAGGGGGTAGGAGAAATTATCTGCGCCATCACGCTATCCTTTTTTCATTGTTATCAATAAGGGGCACATGTGCCCCGTGGATATTCATTTATTCAGGCATCTGCAAACTGCAGCAGGACTTTGATGGAGTCGTTTTGTTGCGCCCTGACAAAAGCTTTATCCGCTTCGCTCACCGGGAAAAGGTCGCTAATCAACTCACGAGTATCGAAGCGACCATCCGCTAACCAGGCGATAACTTCGTCAAAATCTTCCGGAATATACATTCCTGAGCTGAGCAGATCGCGTTCGAACCGTTGCATCATGGGCAGCGGGATCTCACGTGCTCCACCGGGAACACCCATGCACATCACGGTGCCACCGGCATAGACGCGCTGGAAGGCTTCGTTCAGCGTGGGCTGAGCGGCAACCACATCAATGACGCCACTAAAACGCAGGCTTTCCGGCAATTCGCCGGGCGCAAAAGCGCGTGCTGCACCCAGCCTTACCGCTAGCGCACGCTTGGCGGCATCGGGCTCGACGACGGTGACGTCACCCGCACCCATGATGCGTAAAGCCTGCACGATTGAGAGCCCGATGGTGCCTGCCCCAATAACCAGCACGTCTTCAAGTGAACGTGCGGGCATGCGGCTGACACAGTGACGTGCGCAGGCAGCAGGTTCAGCGAAGGCCAGCACTTTCAGTGGTATTGACGCAGGGGCAACGTGGCAGTTGCGAGCGGGAACAATATGCTGGGAACGGGCAAAACCTGGTGCACGAAAACCAGCAACCTGCGGCGGTTCGCAATGGTTAAACTGACCCGCTTTGCAGGCGCGGCAGGCCATGCAGGCCATAATCGGATCCACTACCACATGGTCACCAGCACGGATACCGGTGACCGCGCTGCCCACTTCCAGCACGCGTGCGGCAATTTCATGGCCCGGCACCAACGGCGGTCTGGCAAACGGATGATGGCCGTGTAAAACGTGCAGGTCAGAACCACAAATACCAAAGAATGCGGGGGCGATGCGCACTTCGGTTGGGTCTAACGCACGCCAGGCTTGATCAACCGTTTCGGTCTTCACCTGGTTGATGTCGGAAAAAAGAACCTGAGTAATCTGCATCTTGTTCTCCATTTTTCTGGGCGTATTTCAGCGTTGGGCGATACCTTCATCAACAATTTCAGCCAGGCGCTGCAGGCGCGGAACGGAGACATCACGCAGCATGGTGTTGGCGTCCTGCGCTCCGATCACTGAAGCCCACACTGCGCGCCCGGCAAGAAAACCGGAGGCACCCGCTTGCATTGCCACACTCACTGCGCGTCCAAAGATGTTGGCGTCTACGCCCGAGGAGAGGATGACCCAAGGCATGTTCATCTGATCGTTAAGGCGCTGACAGGCGCTCAGCAGCGCTTGCTTGTCACCTTTTCCGCCGAGCGGCATTTCGACTTTGTACAGGTCTGAGCCACTGTCGCCCAGCTCAGCAGCAGCCTGAACAATGGCGGCTTCACGGTCAAAGTGCCAGCCACGGCGTGGTGGACGAACCACGGGTTCGATGATGCTGACTAATCCGGCGCTTCGGCAGATCTGATTGAATTCTGTCACCATTTCCAGTCGCTGTTCTGCGGGTTCATCTTCGCGCCATAGCACCAGCAGTTTCAGCGCACGTCCGCCCAAAGCACGAACCTGGTGTGGATCAATGTTGCGATCGATCTCCACGCTGTCTACCGGGATGCCATTACCCGGCAGAAAGTTATCAGCAGCGACAATCAGGCCACAGTTGCTGGCCACTGCCTGTTGTTTAACGATTTCATCAAGGCAAAATTGCTTATCGACTAATACCGCAGACGCATAGGGCGTTAGGGTACGCGCCGCCGCGACTTTGAATTCAGTCAGCACACTATCGGCGATGGGAGCAGGCTGACCTGCAGCAGCAAACATCAGGCGCATGGCTTCACGCTGATCAACAGCCAGCATGGCGAAGCCGCCGCCAGGACGAGCAATATCTTTTAAAGTAAACGCAGTGGGGGTGGACATAGATCTCTCCTGTCAAAATAGTCAGTGATTAAAGGGAATCGGGACGATGAGCGAGCTGACGAAGTTGTGAAAGCAGGGCACTCCAGTCCTGACGACCACGGCCTTGTTCACTGGCTGCACGGTAATAGGTTTCAGCTTTGGCACCCATTTCAAGTGGCACCTGAGTTTGCTGGGCGACATCTAATGCAATGCGCAAATCTTTGAGCGCCAAATCCACCATGAAGGCAGGCGAGAGATCGCCCTTAAGTACCTTGTTAGGCCAGGTCGTCGTGAAATGGCCTTTACCGGCAGCGGTTCCGCTCATCACTTTTATGGCGACATCAAGATTCAGACCGAGCGACTCACACAGCACTGCCGCTTCTGCAGAAAGCGCGTTGAGTGCAATGCTCATATAGTTGTTGATCAGTTTTACGCGAATGCCCATGCCTGGGCCGCCTGCTTCAATCAACTCATTGCCCATACACATCAGCACAGCCCGTGCTTTGGCCACCTGGTCGCTACTGCCTCCGGCCAGAATCAGCAAGGTGCCATCTTTTGCGTTGTCGGAGGTGCGGCCAACCGGCGCATCCATCATGCTGAAACCGCGTTGTGCCAGTTCGGCAATCAGTGCATCACATTGCAGCGGATGAATCGTGGACATATCGATCGCCAGCGCATCACGGGATAGTTGTTCACATACGCCGTTTTGTCCCAGCAGGACCTCGCGAACCACATCCCCATTGGGCAACATGGTAATCACGAATTCTGCATCCCGGGCGGCATCAGCAGGGCTACTTGCTGCTACAGCACCCAGCGCAGCCAACTGCTGGATAGACTTCTCAGAGTGATCAAAAACGCGCACTGTATGACCGTGCTTAACCAGATTGCTGGCCATGGGATATCCCATCTGACCCAGACCAATGAAACCGATGGTGGACATAACATTCTCCTGGTGTGGCATGAATGATAAAATGACATCTTCTGTCTGTTTTTGATCATATTTGTAATTTAGGCGACAAAACGGGACTGCGATCACTTTTTTGATCATTTATGAGATTAGAATGTCCATAAAGCGACAACATCAACCATGGAGTGACATAAATGCTCAAAATAGCCTGTGTTGGCATTGCAGTTCTGGATCGTCTTTATTTCTTGCCGGATCTGCCAAAAGAAGGCGGTAAATATGAAGCGCAACGCTATCAGGAGTGTGGTGGTGGACCCGCGGCAACGGCGGCAGTCACCATTGCGCGACTTGGTGCACAGGTAGACTTCATCGGACGAGTTGGTGATGATGCTGCTGGAGAAACACTGCTGGCGGAACTCGCGCATTGGGGAGTGAATACCGCACTATGTCGCAAAGTGGAACACGCACAGTCAACCCACTCCACCATCCTGGTCGACGCTCATGGCGAGCGGCTGATCGTCAATTATCCCAGCAAAGACCTGCCCGTCGATGCAGATTGGCTCACGGCCGTGGACTTCTCGCAGTACGATTTGGTGCTGGCAGATGTGCGTTGGCAGCAGGGGGCTCGTTATGCTTTTGAGCTGGCGAAGCGTGCAGGTGTCACGACACTGCTGGATGGCGATGTGACGCCGCAGGATATTACCTCGCTGGTGGCGTTGAGCGATCATGCGGTATTTTCTTCGCCAGGTCTGGCGCGTTTCTCCGCAACACACGACGCTGATG
The DNA here is from genome assembly GCA_948099535.1 of Jatropha multifida. Lineage (NCBI taxonomy): Eukaryota > Viridiplantae > Streptophyta > Magnoliopsida > Malpighiales > Euphorbiaceae > Jatropha > Jatropha multifida. Next base: position 78,882 of record CANUEX010218675.1, on the reverse strand, counting down.
CCGGGTTAGCGATGGCTGCCCGCATCACTGATGGTCAGGTTTATGTGACACAGGGTAGTGATGGGATAAAGTGGCGTGAGGATGATCATTTATGTCATATTTCTGCCTTTAAGACTGACGTAGTGGACACGACCGGTGCTGGTGACGTGTTCCACGGTGCGCTGGCTTTAGCTTTAGCGGAAGGGCAGGCTACGCGTGAAGCCATCCGTTTTGCCAGCGCCGTAGCTGCACTGAAGTGCACACAACCCGGCGGACGCGACGGCATTCCAGACCGCGCGCAAACCGCAGCGTTTTTGTCACGCTATGAGTAATACTGTCCATTAAGGCGATCGGAGGGACAATGAGCGCAGTAGAGATGACGGGTAATCCTCGCCACGACCAGCTAATCGGCCTGATTGCTGAACGCGGCTATATGAATATTGAAGAGCTGGCGCAGTTGCTGGATGTCTCCACTCAAACGGTACGCCGGGATATTCGTAAACTGAGCGAGCAGGGCTTAATTACGCGCCATCACGGCGGCGCTGGTCGCGTTTCCAGCGTGATGAATGTGGCGTTTGAGCAGCGCGAGCAGTCGTTCACTCGAGAAAAACAACTGATGGCTGAGGCCGTCGCCGATTTCCTGCCCGAGCGCTGTACGGTGTTTATCACCATTGGTACCACCGTTGAGGCGGTGGCGAGAGCGTTAGTTTATCGGAGCGATCTGCGCATTATTACTAACAGCCTGCGTGTTGCCGACATCCTGTATAAGAATCCCGATCTTGAGGTGATGGTGCCGGGAGGGACGCTGCGACCGCACAACGGCGGCATTGTCGGCCCTAATACGGTGAGTTTTATCGAGGGTTTTCGCGCCGATTACCTGATTACCAGTATTGGTGCCATTGATAGCGATGGCACGCTACTGGAGTTTGATGTCAATGAAGCGACGGTGGCGCGCACTATGATGTCACACGCCCGCCAGACCTTATTGATTGCCGATCACACGAAGTTTGCCGCGTCTGCTGCCGTTGCAGTAAACCATGCCCGTTCTGTAAACGCCTTCTTCACCGATGCTGCACCGCCTGAGGCTTTCGAACAGCTGTTGCGTGAAGAGCGAATTGAAACCTTCAGGGTAGACTCAGCGCAAAACTGAATACTTTTCAGCGCTATCTGCCTCATTTCCGATGTATGAAATCGGCGCTAAGGCGCCGTTCTCGCTGTCCGCTCCAGCAATTTCAGAGGCTCAGTTAATCGAAAACGCGTGCAGGAAATCAATAAATGCGCGTACTTTCTCCGGCAGATGGCGGGTATGCGGATAAAGTGCGTAGATCCCCTGTTGGGGAAAATGATGATCTGGCAGCAATGGTATTAACTCTCCCCGAGCCAATTCATCCTGCACCAGCCAGGCGGGTAATATCGCGACGCCTGCTCCCGCTAGTGTAAACGCCAGCAACGATGCTGCACTGTCGGCCATGATCATCGCGGGGTGGCGGGCGCTGAAAAGCACCGATTCTCCCGCGGGTGTGGTGACCTGCCAGCTCAAGGGGGTGGATAAGCGGCTGTGTCCAATCCATTTCGCTTCGGCAAGTTGTTCCAGATTCTCAATCGATTGAGTGTTGAGATACTCGGGAGCCACGACGGGCAGAATCGCGAACCGATCGATGAGGCGGGCGTGGTGATTAGAGTCCGCCAACTGACCGAGGCGGATTGCCACATCAAAACGGCCGGCAATCAGATCATCATTTTTTGATGAGGAAACATGCTGAATGCGCAACTGCGGGTGCTTACCCGCAAATGCCGCCAATGCGGGCACGACGACGCGCGCGCCGTATTCGGGCGTGGTGGTGATACGCAGCAAACCACTGAGTCCGAGGTGATCGCTGCGAACATCGTCTAACACGCGTTCTGCATCCTGCAGAAGGTGCTGGCAGCGATGATAAAACGTCTCGCCGGTGTCCGTCGCGGCAACGCGACGTGTGCTTCTTGTCAGCAAAGAGACGCCAAGTTCCTGTTCCAGCTGTTTTATATTAAAACTCACCACCGCTTTTGTGAGCCCCAGCGTCTGAGCGGCACCGGTAAAACTTCCTGCCTCAACCACTGCAACAAACATTTCCAGGCGCTGCATATTGATCATCATCGACTCCGCTGATGAAGGATTACTGTCAAAATTATTTTGACAGTATAACCATTGAGCGTGGATTTATCGCACTTATCCCGGCCCTTATACTGCGCGCAAGACCACTGTTTTGACTGAGAAAATCATGAGATATCGCGTGCGCGTTGCCACTGTGTATTTGCTGGGATTCTTCATCGATCTGGTGAACATGTTTATCGCCAATGTTGCCTATCCGGAGATCGGACGGCATTTTCATGCTCCTGTCAGTCAACTGGCGTGGGTGAGCAATGCCTATATTTTAGGCCTGACTCTGGTGATACCGCTTAGTGGCTGGTTGGCGAAGCGCATTGGTGTAAAACGTCTTTTTATCCTCTCCCTGATGATTTTCATGCTAGGTAGCGTTGGCGTTGCCGCTTCACTTTCAATTTTACAGCTCATCGGCTGGCGTTTTTTGCAGGGCGTAGGCGGTGGTTTACTCATTCCCATCGGGCAAACCATGACTTACGCGCTGTATCGCAGTCATGAACGCGCCAAGCTCTCCTCTGTCGTGATGCTGGTGGCTTTGCTGGCTCCGGCGCTGTCGCCAGCCGCCGGGGGGTTATTGATTGAAAGCTTTAACTGGCGTTGGGTGTTTCTGGCAAGCCTACCGCTGGCTGTCGTGACACTGGTATTGGCGGGGTTCTGGTTGAACGCGGATAAACCCACTGAGGCAGCGGGCCGTTTAGATCTGGTGGGATTGGTCAGTGGTTGTGCTGCCTTGACCTTGATCCTATTAGGACTGACGTCGCTGGGTGAATCCCGGTCTGTTCACCAGGGCGTGTTGATGCTCATCAGTGGGATCATTGTCTTTAGCGGATACGTATGGAATGCATTGGGCAAAAATCAGCCTCTGATTAATCTGCATCTGATAAAAGATCCTCTGTTCAAGACGGCCATACTGATTTACCAGTTTGTTCCGGGTGTTTTTACCGGGGTCAGTATGATCACCATGCTGTACCTACAGAATGAACTTGGCATGCATGCCGCCTTTGTCGGTGCTTTGATGCTGCCCTGGTCGATCGCTTCTTTTATCGCGATTAGCGTTACAGGTAAGCGATTCAATTCGTTGGGGCCGCGTCCGCTGTTTATTCTCGGGTGCGTCGTGCAGGCGTTGGGGATCGGGCTACTGGCCACAACCGGCCATTCTGCTTCGGCGATGATCTGTGTGATCGCATTCTGCCTGATGGGATTGGGTGGCAGTTTGTGCAGCAGTACGGCACAGAGTTCGGCCTTCCTGTACATACCCGATGGGCAACTGGCGGATGCCAGTGCGATTTGGAATATCAATCGTCAGCTCAGTTTCTGTCTGGGTGTCACGCTGATTAGCCTGCTATTTAACCTTCTTGCCCACAGCGGCATATCTGATGGTCGTGCCTATCAATTTTGTTTTGTCATTGCGGCCTGTAGCAGTGTCGTGCCGATTTTATGTTGCCTGCGCATCGCGAACCGAAACGTACTATTTACCCTTAATCAGGAGAAGTCATGAACCGCTATTTTCAGGAAGTTTTAGATGCACACGAATTCATTCGTTGCTGGTTGGGTGAGGCAGAAGCTCAAGAGGATGTCTGCGATAACTTGCTAGCCCGTTTCAGTCCAGAATTCACGATGGTGAGTACGACGGGTGTCGTACTGAATTTTGAGGCTTTGAGCCGTTTCTTCCGCACACAGCGTGGTGCGCGTAAAGGGCTTACCCTGGACATCCTGGATATGCAGATGGTGGCTGAAAGCGAGGAGGGGGCAACGGTATGCTACAAAGAACAGCAGCATGTTCCCGGACAAAATACGACATTGCGTTTCTCGACGGTTGTTTTCACGTTAAACCCGCAGGGAAATGTGCTCTGGCGTCACCTGCAGGAGACAGCGCTGCCGCTGGGATAGAGAAAAAGCATGCAATGTGTGAACAGCCTGCGCCAGAGCGTGTAGGGTTAGCCGCGTGAGCCACATGATTAACAGAGATTTTACCTTGAGTGAAACCCGTACAGCGCTGCTGAACCTAACGTTAAGGGATAAAGATGAGTCAACTATTTAGTGCGGCAAAGATTGGGGAACTGGCGCTGGAGAATCGCATCGTCATCGCGCCAATGTGCCAGTACTCAGCCGAAGCTGGACGTGCCAGCAGCTGGCACCGCATCCACTTAGGTTCGCTGGCGCTCTCCGGTGCGGGACTGCTGATTCTCGAAGCGACGGCAGTGGAAGCGATTGGTCGCATCTCGCCGGGCGATCTTGGCCTGTGGGATGATGAGACCGAAGCTGCGCTCCACACTGTGCTGACGGATATTCGTACCTGGTCACCGATTCGTCTGGGCATTCAACTCGGCCATGCCGGACGTAAAGCTTCATGCCGCGCGCCATGGCAAGGGGGACATCAACTGCCTGCGAGCGAAGGTGGCTGGCAGACCGTTGCCCCTTCGGTGCTGGGCTTTGCTGAGCAGGACGTCGCACCCACCGCGCTGGATGACGCAGGGCTGGCGCGCATCAAGCAGGCCTTTGTGGAGAGCGCTCAGCGTGCCGTGCGGTTGGGGATTGAACTGATTGAGATCCATGCGGCACACGGTTATCTGCTACACCAGTTCCTCTCACCGCTGAGCAATCAGCGTCAGGATCTATATGGCGGCTCGCTGGAGAACCGTTTACGTTTCCCACTGGAAGTCTTTTCCGCCGTGCGTGCCGCCGTGCCGGCTTCAATTCCGGTGGGCGTACGTCTTTCTGCCACCGACTGGGTCGATGGCGGTTGGGATGAAGCGCAATCTATTGTGTTTAGCCAGCAGTTGGAGAAGCTGGGTTGTGATTATGTGCATGTCTCGAGCGGTGGGTTGTCGCCCTTGCAAAACATCGCGGTTGGACCTGGCTATCAGTTGCCTTTTGCGCGCGCCATTCGCCAGCAGGTGAATATTCCGGTGATGGGCGTCGGTTTGATCACTGACCCACAGCAGGCGGAAGCGGTACTGGAGCAAGGCGATGCTGACCTGGTGGCATTGGGCCGTGCGGTGCTCTATAACCCACACTGGCCGTGGCAAGCGGCCGCTGCGCTCAATGCACAGGTCAAGGCGCCATCACAGTATTTGCGTTCTGAGCCGCATGGCGTGAAGGGTACGCTGGTTTAACGTCGCTTATTCTTTCGGCGCAGTACAGTGGGCCGTCAGCATGATGTGATGCCTTGCACCGTAAAAAGTGAAATGGGTTGCAAAGGTGATGGTTTGATGCGGCTTTAAACGCAAACCTTCCTCAGGCAAGGCACTGAGGAAGGTTGCACAGAGTAGAGTAACACTCCCGCTCTGCGTCCAAAGTCCGGCTATATTCCTGCTTTACGTTCTCTTCCGTTAATTCCCCGTACCAGTGCAGGCATCCCTATTGTTAATGGGCCATAGCCCATTAAACCAACACACGTTGTGCCTGAAACGTGTTTATCAGTAATGCCAGTATGCCAGTCTTATGCTGGACTCCGTGTCGCCAACCATCGCACAGGCCAGACTCAATCCAATGATTAATAACCATTAGGATTCGTTAGGTAAATGAACGGCGGCAGCGAAAGCACGTAAGTAAAACAGCTATCCTTCATCTAAAAAAATGTAAAGTTTTCCAGTACAAAACCGATAAGGCAATCTGAATATCATTAAATTCATTCCAAAGGAAAGTTAATGAAAAGCGGGTTGGCACTATCGGTTCTATCCATTTCTTTGATACTTCTGAGCGGTTGCGTATCTAAAGCCTATGAGCCATTAAAAACAGAAAGCAAAAATACCGTCGTCACCTCCAGGAATGGTTCAGTTATCACTGTTCAGGATCTTGCGTTTTTAGAGGATTACAATGACACCCAATTAAGATTGATCACCCGACAGGACACGGCAAACATGGTTGCCGCTAAAACAGTACAAGCCATTGCAGGGATGTTCTTGGGAATCGGTGTCAGAAACTTTGATAAAAATGATCTTAAAGGGCATTTTGTTGCAACACAATCTAACCCGTTTAAGGATTTTTTAACCCCGCAGATCATTGAAATCATCAAAGCCGAAATGGATAAGCGCGACAAGCAATCCTATGAGGGCGCCATAAATGTGATGCCAGATAAGTGGCGTCTCGTTTATAAAAATCTGGCGGGTGGCGATGATAATTATCAGCTGATATTAAACGTTTCTTTCTCTCGTGTGAATAAAGAAAGAAGACAAGATTTTAACTGTGATTCAATGACATTCAATAAAAAGGAATATACCTTACCGGAATGGCAAGCCAACAATTACGCCAAAGTGACTGAAGTATCGCACCAGATTATGGATACCTGCGCGAAGGAGTTCTCGCAGTACGCCAGAGTTTTCCTTTTTTAAGAGGTTTGAATCAAGCGTTGAATGCTTTAAAGTTGCAACATCACATTAGGCCTCGTTTGCGATCTGATAGAGATTTTGTTGATAAAGTTTTCTTCTTTCATTTTATTGCAAATGATCTCGCAGTTTCGCTCTAAGGTGGCGACTTTGTTTTCCAGTAAATTGACTGGCGTATCTTCAATCAGTTCCAGCATATGAAAGATTTCATGGCGGACATTTTCGCCAAATGTTTTATTGGCTTTGTGTTGATTTAACCATTCTGCCAACTCTGACTTTTTGTCCTGTTCATTATCGCTCTGGACACGCCTGGTGGTTTGAATAAAGGTGATTTTAGCCAGGAAGTGCGTATAGAAATTATGAATGTCACTGAGTTGTTTGATATTCATGACCGCCTCATCAATTCAATTTATTAAAAAATACGGCTATCAGCCTGCAGCGCAGGCTGATAATTTTTAGATTAAATTAAAGTGGTGCATCTGGCGTGTCCGCCTGGTCGTATGCGCCCCAAATGGTCTGGTCATAATTGACCATTGAGCCGGTCATCAAACCTGATTCTTCGCTGGCAAGAAACGCCACGGCGCGCGCCACTTCTTCCGGAGAAATCAACCGGCCAAATGGCTGTTCCGCAGCGGCTTTCTCAAGCCAGTTTTCTTCCGCGCCATGATAGGTACGCATGATGCGGTCTTCACCCTCTGATGCCATCCAGCCAATATTCAAGCCATTTACACGGATGCGGTTGCGTAATAAGGCATAGGCGGTGTTACGCGTCAGCGTGGCGAGTGCGCCTTTGGATGAGCAATAAGCGGCAATAAATGGCTGCCCTGCCAGAGCTGACATTGAGCAGATATTCACAATGCTGCCCTCAATCTTCTCGCGACGCATCACCTTGATGGTTTCCTGCATCAGGAAGAAGGGGCCGCGCACATTGGTGGCAAACATTTTGTCGAACAGTTCGGGATCGGTATCGAGAATGGAACCACGATCGGTCATCCCACCAGCATTCACCAGGATATCGACGCGATTGAAGATCTCATCAGTCGTGGCAATGACTTTACGGCAGTCTTCGACAGAAGAAAGATCGGCCTGAACAAATTCAACACGCGCTTTTCCTGAGGCGTTAAGTTTTGCGGCAACCGCTTTACCTTTCGTCTCATTGCGGCCGCAGATGACAACGCCCGCTGCGCCATTCTGCGCAAAGTGGTGCGCAATAGCGGCGCCCAGTCCTTGTGTACCTCCGGTGACAACGGCAACTTTACCTGCTAACTGGTTCATTACATTTTTCCTTCGACAAGTGTATATCCCGCTGCGTGAAGTGCTTTTTGCAGCGTGCCATGACCAATACGTGCATATTCAAGCGGAGGGGCCTTAGCCGGGTCCTGCTCAGCTTCCACCACAAACCAGCCCTGATAATCTAAGTTGGCCAGTGTTCGGGTCAGTTCATCAAAATCGATCATGCCGTCACCGGGTACGGTATAAACCCCCTTGAGTACCGCATCCAGGAAGCTGTCTTTATTCCAGTCGAGTGAGGAGAGCACCTCTTTCCGCACATCTTTCGTGTGCACGTGATTAATTCGTGCACCGTGTTTTTTCAGGATCTGTAACGGGTCTACGCCTGCAAACACTAAATGACCAGAATCAAAGAGTAAGCCAACATCCTTAGTGGTTGCGGCCATTAAACGGTCAATATCATGCTCGTCTTCAATTGCCGTTCCCATATGATGATGGAAGGCGAGAGGGACGCCATAGTCGGTACAGAATTCGGCAAAGCGCGACAGCTTTTCACCGTACTCACTGATTTGTTCATCGGTTAAACGGCGGCGTTGGGCCAGCGGTACGTCTTGCCTGTTCTGGATAGTGCCAGCGGTCTCGCCATAAACAAGACAGACGGCACCACACTCCCGGAATAACTGCATTTGCGGCAACGATTTCTTAATCTCGTCCTCGACGGAGTTATCAAGCAAGGTGCCCGAATACCAGCCGGAAACCAAATCCAGCTGGAACTCGCGCAACAGCGGTTTTAGCGCATCGCTGGTCCTGGGAAATTTGCCGCCGGTCTCTACGCCCTGGAATCCCGCCAGACGGCTCTCAGCCAGACAGGTCGCCAGCGGTGTCTCTCCACCCAGTTGAGGCAGGTCGTCGTTAGACCAGGCGATAGGTGCAATACCCAGTTTTGCTTTCAGCATTGTTATGACTCCTGTTAAATACCCACGCGCTGGTTTTGACGTCCGGCGACATGTTCCGCGCGAGCCTGATTAACGCTATCGCGAGCACTGATCTCAGGTACGCCGACATCCCACCAGGCATCACCCGGCGTCCAGTCAAAGGGATGGGTATCAATGCAAATCACCGTGGTACGGTCGTTACCCTTAGCCCAGACAATCGCTTCCTGAAGTTCATCGAGTGAGGCGACTTTCCGTGCCAGTGCACCCATGGATTGCGCATTTGCCACGAAATCGACGTGGAAGGGTTCCTTAACGCGACAGTCTTTTAGCAGGTTGTTAAAGGATGCACCGCCTTTGGCATTCTGCAGTCGGTTGATGACCGCATAGCCGCCGTTATCGCACACCAGCAGAATAAACTTGTGTCCGGAAAGGACGCTGGAGTAGATGTCAGAGTTCATCATCATGTAGGTGCCGTCACCGATCATCACGAACACATCACGATCCTGTTCCGCCATCGCCACACCCCAGCCCGCCGACAGCTCATAACCCATGCAGGAGAAGCCAAATTCGCAGTCAAAGGTGCCAGGATTTTTAACCTTCCAGCCTTTGACCAGTTCACCCGGTAAACCACCGGCTGCGCTGATGATGTAGTCTTCTGGCGCAGCTTGCGCATTCACTACGCCAATCACTTGTGCGTAAGTCGGGTCGTCGTTGGTCTGGGTTCTTTCCTGACGCGCGGCAATCAGCTCGTTCCAACCCGCAAACGCTTTTCGGCCACGCTCCAGCCAGGCACTGTCTGCCTTCCAACTGCCGAGGGCAGTATCCAGTTCGCTCAGGCCTTCCCGCGCATCGCACACCAGTGGAATAGCACGGTGTTTGTGCGCATCGAAGCGCGCAGCATTCAGCGCAATAAACTGTGCTTTATCACTGAAGACGGTCCAGGAACCCGTGACGAAATCCATCAGGCGGGTACCCACTGCGATAATGACGTCGGCGTTGCCCGCCAGTTCATTCGCGGAGGTGGATCCCAAAATACCAATCGGCCCCATGTGCAGAGGATGGTCATGCGTTAAAGCGCCTTTCCCGGCAATGGTTTCCACCACCGGTATGCCGTGCGCCTGGGCGAATTGTTCAAGCGCGGCTTCTGCCTGGGAATAGCGAACGCCACCACCTGAAATAATCAGTGGACGTTTCGCGCGAAGCAGGCACTCTTTTGCACGATCTAGAAGTTGCGTATCAGGGCGAGGGCGGGGCATGGAATGGACACGCGGCTGGAAAAAGGCTTCCGGGTAGTCGTAAGCCATCTCCTGCACGTCCTGACAGACGCCAATAAAGGCGGGTCCGCAGTCGCCCGGATCCAGCATGGTCACCACCGCCTGAGGCAACGAAGAGAGGATCTGTTCAGGCCAGGTGATGCGATCCCAGTAGCGGGTTACCGATTTAAAGGCGTCATTCACGGTTTGCGTGGGGTCGTTGAAGTGTTCCACCTGCTGCATCACCGGGTCTGGCACGCGACGGGCAAAGCTATCGCCACAAATCATCAGTACCGGCAGGCGACTGGTGTGTGCGACACCCGCCGCGGTCAGCAGATTGGTGGTGCCAGGCCCAATCGAGGCGGTAACCACCATGATTTGACGCCTGACCATGGCTTTAGCGAAACCCACCGCAGCAAACGCCATCGATTGCTCATTCTGACCGCGCCAGGTGGGTAAGGTATCCTGTGCTGCTTCCAGCGCCTCACCCAGACAGGTCACGTTGCCGTGGCCAAAAATTCCATAGACCCCGGGAAACAGCGGAACACGCTTCCCGTCAATTTCCGTAAACTGATTGCTCAGGTAGCGAACAATTGCCTGAGCTGTTGTGCAACGAATCGTAGCCATAATGTCACTCACTGTTATGGGACGCTTAAACAGCATCTGGGTTTCACTCAACAACGTTATTTGCCTGTTGAATACAATGGCAATAAAAGTTGCAAATTTTGCGTGTAGTTATCCCTCCCCGTTAGGGGAAAAATAACCACTTTCAATCAGGCGCGAGTGCGTTTGCGCGTGGTATCCGCGCGCTGTTCCCGCTCCGTAATCGTTTCAATACGCGGTTGCTCTTTTTCCGGCTGCAGCGCAGCGGCTAAGGCCATTGCAATGCTTTGTGCCAGACACACCGGTGCCGCAAGCGACCGTGAGAAGCTGTACTCTTCTTCTGGCACGGTAAACAGCACGCGGGCATTTTTGGCTAACGGCGACAAGTTGCTGTCAGTAATGGCAACGATCGGCAGCCCTCTGGCATGAACCTCATCGGAAATGGCAATCACTTCTTTGGCGTAGTGCCGGAACGCGATGGCGAACAGCACATCGTTATCGCGCATATTTTTAGCCATCTGCGGTGCCAGGCCACCCGCGGAGTCAAGTAGCACAACCCGGCGATTCAGCATGGTAAACAGGTAACGCAGCAGCATGGCAATCGGCTCTGAACGCAACTGACCAATGATATAGATGGTATCAGCCTCTTTCAGAATGCTGGCTGCAGCGTCCAGTTCGGCGCCGCTGACGTTTTGCAGTAACTCCTGCAGCGTGGCGATATCGCGAATCACCAGGCTTTGTAAAAAGCCTGCGCTGCCTTTCTCTTCGTTTTTCTGCAAGTCCGCTTCAAGCGCATTGATACGTTCGTTATAGCCCGGCGCGGCAGTTGCCAGGCGAGACTGGAATACGCTCTGCATCTGCTTAAAGCCGCTGTAACCAAACACTTGTGCAAAGCGCACCAGCACAGAGGGATGCAAACCACATTTTGCCGCCACGGCGTTGATTGACTCCAGCGCCACGGTGTTGGGGTTTTGGGTCATGTACCTTGCAGCTTGTTTGTGACGCTCAGACAATTTTGGGTAGTGCTTAGTGATGTCGTTAACAACCTGCTCATACGTCTCATGCGGCAATGGTTTCTCGGCTGTCTTAATTTTGCTCACTTTTGTCATTCTTGACTTACCTCTAAAGCATCGCCTTCATCAAATTTCATTTTCTTTCGCAATAAAAATTGCAGTGAACACTGTAATGCAACTAGTTCTAACGCATTCAGCACAGCAGTGGAAAATTTCTTCATGAATTTTGTGATTTCACTCGGAAAAAATCATTTTAATTTTTCCTCCCTGCTGAAGCCAGAAATCAAGGTTGCAGTTTAATTAATTGATAAATATCAAATTAAATTCTCATCTTTGTTGGATTTGAGAGATTGTCACCCGTATTGCAATTTTAATTGCTGTGATCCTACCATTGCAAATATCAGTGCTGTGCGAGGACTCTTCACTCACGTTGAGGGGGTTCCTGGGCAGTTGCCATGTCATTCAGGTCTCAGGGCATAACAGCCAGACCTGATAGCGAAGGAGTGATGAATCATGTACGACAATTTTGGGCAGTTTATTGATGGCAAGTGGTGCCGCGGTAAGGGTAAGGAGCCAATTAGCGTCAGCGATCCGGGAAATGGCACATTGCTGGGATCTATCCCATCAGCTTCCGCTGAAGACACGCTTGCTGCACTGTCTGCAGCGGAGAAGGCATTTGATGGCTGGAAGAGTACGCAAGCCTGGACACGCGCTGATTTATTACAGGCCGTGGCGCGTGAGATGGCAGCCACCACCGCTGAAGCTGCACTGGTGATTTCAAAAGAGAGTGGTAAACCGCTGGCTCAGGCCAAACGTGAATGGGAACTCTCTGTTGATCAGTTCGTCTGGTACGCCGAAGAGGCCCGCCGTATTTATGGCCGCGTGGTTGAAAGCCGCGTGCCAGGTGGACGTTGTGAGGTATCGCATGAGGCGGTGGGTGTAGTGGCTGCTTTTACCGCCTGGAATTTCCCGGTGGTGCTGGTGGCGCGTAAGCTGGCACCGGCACTGGCAGCGGGCTGCACCGTTGTGCTGCGTCCTTCCAGCGAAGTGCCCGGCTCAGCAATGATGGTTTTTGAATGCCTGCGCAAAGCCGGCATTCCGGCAGGGGTGGCTAATCTGGTCGTTGGTTCTACCGCAGAAACCTACGAGCCGCTGATTGCCTCACCGGTGGTGAAGAAAGTCTCCCTGACAGGCTCCACCCAACTGGGGCAGCAGATGATCCGCGATTCCGCTGACACCATTAAACGTCTCAGTATGGAGTTGGGGGGTAACGCACCGGTGATCGTGTTTGATGACGCGGATCTGGAAAAAGCGCTCGACCTCTCTGTTGCGACTAAATTTGCCAACTGTGGGCAGGTCTGTGTGACCTGCGATCGCTTCTATGTTCATGAGTCGTTATATGACGCGTTTGTGGAAGGATTTGCGCGTCGCGCCAGCCAGCTAAAAGTGGGTTACGGTCAGGACGAGGGCACGGCGATGGGCCCACTGATTAATCCTCGTCGACTGAAAGCCATTGAAGCCATCGTCGCCGATGCACGCGAAAAGGGCGCGAAAGTGGTAAGCGGTGGTCACCGTATCGACCTTCATGGCGGGTATTTCTATGCACCGACCGTGTTAGCCGATGTGCCGGACGACGCGCTGGCCATTGCCGAGGAGAACTTTGGCCCGATTGCGGCGATCACCTCATTTTCCAACAGTGAAGATCTCTGGTCACGCGTCAATAACTCCGCGTTTGCGCTGTCGGCCTATGCCTTTACGCGCGATCCGGCTCGTATCCGTGAAACCGTGAAGAAACTCGAGGCCGGTATGGTCGGCATTAACAGCTACGCGCTGGCGGCGGCGGAAGTGCCCTTCGGTGGCATCAAAGCCAGTGGCATGGGACGTGAAGGCGGTAGCGAAGGCATTCACGATTATATGAACGTCAAACTGGCCCAAATTGTGGTGTAAGGAGCAGGGATGAAACTTAATAACATTAAATCACGCTGGAATGACGGCAAAACGGTCCTGAATGGCTGGCTCAGTATTGCGAACTCCTTCAGCGCTGAAATCATGGCACAACAGGGTTACGACTCGCTGACCATCGATCTACAACACGGATTTGTGGGCTATGAGGAAGCAAAAGTCATGTTGCAGGCATTGCGTGCCAGCGGTGTGGCGCCAATGGTGCGCGTTCCCTGGCTGGAACCCGGCATCATTATGAAAGCGCTTGATGCTGGTGCGTGGGGCATCATCTGCCCGATGGTCAACACGGCTGAACAGGCCCAGCAATTGGTTTCCTTTGTGCGCTATCCCCCCCATGGCAGCCGCAGTTTTGGCCCAACGCGAGTGTCGATTGCGGAAGGTGCCGATTATGGCCAGTACGCCGATGACCATGTGGTGTGCTTCGCCATGATTGAAACCGCCGAAGCCTTTGACAATCTGGAGGCGATTGTCGCCACGCCGGGCCTGGACGGTGTGTATATCGGCCCAGCCGATCTGACACTGGGCCTGACGGGACGCAAATACCGCACGGGCTTTGATCGTGACGAACCCGAGATTGTCGATGCCATTAAACACATCGTGAAGGTAGCACACCGCGCCGGTAAAAAAGCCGGACTACATAACGGCACGGCGACCTATGCAGCTAAGGCGGCGGAGTGGGGGTTCGATTTGGTCACCGTATCCAATGACGTTCAATTGCTGCGCTCCTCAGCGGCGGCCAGCGTGCATCAATTCCGCGAGCTGAATGAGGGGAAATCCCAGGATAAAGGTTCTGCACAGGCGGGAGGATACTGAGATGCCAAACGTACTGGTCGCCGGAAAGATTCATGAAGCGGGGATGGAGATACTCCGCAATGCACCGGGTTTCAATGTCACGCTGGTGCCGGAAGTGAGTGTTGAAAGCTATGCACCTCACTTGCCGCAGGCGGACGCCTTACTCATCCGCACACAGCCAATGACGGCAAAAGAAATTGCCAGCGCCACCCAGCTCAAAATGGTGTCACGACATGGCGTGGGCTACGACTCCGTGGACGTCGAGGCGCTGAGTGAACGCCATATTCCCCTGACCATTGTGGGTGATGTCAATTCACTCTCTGTGGCAGAACACACGCTGACCCTGCTGCTTACGCTGGCAAAACGCATTACCTGGTTTGATCGTGGCATCCGGGCCAATGAATGGAACCGTCGCAACACCTTTTCCGCCGTTGAGATCGCTCATCGTCAGCTGTTTATTCTCGGCTTTGGCCGGATCGGACGCGAAGTGGCGCGACTGGCGCAAAGTTTTCGTATGCAGGTTGCGGCCTATGACCCTTATTTGCCGGACGAGGTGTTTAAACAGCAGAAAGTCGAGCGTATAACCGACATCAATGAGGGGCTGAAGCACGCTGATGCGGTCACCGTTCATCTGCCGCTGAGCGGTGATAAGCCGCTGATTGGACAGGCAGAGTTAGCTTTAATGAAACCCGGTGCGTTCCTCATCAACACGGCGCGTGGCGGCATTGTTGATGAGGATGCGTTAGCGCAAGCCCTGGCTGACAACCATCTCGGCGGCGCAGGCCTTGACGTGCTCAAGGCAGAGCCCGCCAGCCTCAGTGATGCGCTGTTGCAGCAGAGTGACCGGTTAATTCTCAGCCCGCACACGGCGGGATTAACCGAAGAGGCGGCAATGCGCATGTCCGTCTCGGCGGCGACAAATATTGTCGATTACTTCAATGGCCAGCTCGACGACAAGCTGGTGGTGAATAAGCAGGTGCTGGCACTCCAGAACCTGATGAGCCAACTGCCCTAAAAACAATTAAAACCCCTGTTACCTGGAGAGAGTCATGATCAGAGTCGCCATTCTTGGTGCCGGTCGTATCGGTCACGTGCACGCCGCAAACGTTGCGCGCCACAAAGATGCCACGCTTGTTGCCATCGCGGATCCCTTTATCAGCAACGCGCAGGCTTTAGCAGCCACCTGGGGCGGCGCGGCCATCGCCGACCCGCTGGAGGCGATTAACAATCCGGATGTGGACGCGGTGGTGATTGGTACACCGACTCATACCCACGTCGAACTGATGCTGGCAGCCGCTAAGGCGGGTAAAGCGGTGCTGTGCGAAAAGCCGGTCGATTTGGATATTCGTAAAGCTATCGAAGCCGATAAGGCGCTCGGCGAACAGCGCAAAAAGGTGATGCTCGGTTTTAATCGTCGTTTCGACCCAGGCTTTGCAGAGATCAAACAGCGTATCCAGCGTGGTGATATCGGTGATCTGCATCAGGTGATCATCACCAGTCGCGATCCGGGGCTGGCACCGATGGGCTATCTGGAAACCTCTGGTGGCATCTTCCGCGACATGGTGATCCACGATTTTGACCTTGCGCGCTGGATCCTCGATGAAGAGCCGACGGAGGTGTTTGCCGTGGGCAGTCGCCTGTTTGAACCTGCGCTGGAAAAGCTCGGCGACTACGACACGGTCATGGTGCAGATGCGTACCGCATCAGGTAAACAGTGCCAAATCAACTGCAGTCGGCAAGCCGTGTATGGGTATGACCAACGTATGGAGGTCTTCGGATCGGCAGGGATGTTGCTGAACGACAACCTGCGTGAAACCACGGTGCGTCACTACAGCGCGCAGGAAACGGAAACCCGTGGCCCGCTGCTGAACTTCTTTATGCAACGCTATACCGACGCCTATCGCCTGGAAATGGAAGCCTTTATCGCTGCCATTAAAGAAGGTGTGGCACTGCCGACCACGGTATTTGATGGCTGTCAGGCCTTACGTCTGGCGGATGCGGCGCAACTGTCAGCAGATACCCATGCTGTCGTGAAACTCAATTAAGGAGAGCAGGATGCGTAAGCTTGGAATCGGACTTATTGGCACAGGTTTTATGGGCAAATCCCACGCGATGGCGTGGCGTGCTGCGGGATCATTTTCGGGTGACATCCAGCCGATCTTAGTCAGTGTGGCGGATATCAACGGTGAAGCTGCCGAAAATGCGGCGAACCAGTTTGGATTCAAGCGATGGACCACAACCTGGCAGGATCTGATTGATGACCCTGAAATTGATGTGATTTCTATTACATCGCCCAACCGATTCCATGCTGAGCAATCCCTGGCGGCTATTGCAGCAGGCAAACATGTGCACTGCGAAAAGCCGCTGGCGCCAGACAGCCTGATTGCCGAGCAGATGTATCGGGCGGCGGAAAAAGCAGGGGTGATGACCCAGGTGGGGTTTAACTACATCAAGAACCCAATGCTTAAGCTGGCGAAGCAGATGATTGCAGAAGGAGAACTCGGTGATATCACCGGTTTTCGCGGGATTCACGCTGAAGACTTTATGACCAGCCCTCAAGTTCCCTGGTCGTGGCGTCTGGACCCAACCGGTGGAGCCGGAGCGGTTGCCGATTTGGGAAGTCACATTCTCGGTATGGCGCGTTTTCTGCTTGGGCCCATCAACGAACTTTTTGCCGATCTGGATACGGTCGTCAAGTCTCGACCTGAAAGTACTGGATCCACGGTACTTAAGGCGGTTGAGGTTGATGATATCGCCCGTCTTACCGTGAAGTTTGACCGCGGCTGTGCCGGGCACATTGAGGCTAACTGGGTCGCCTCCGGCCATAAGATGCAACTGGGTTTTGAAATCACGGGCACGCGCGGTTCGCTGATCTTCAATCAGGAGCGCTTTAACGAACTGCAGTTTTATCAGTTCGGGCAGAACGACGGACGCAACGGTTTTCGTACCATCGTTGCCGGCCCTGAACATGCACCTTACAACCTGTTCTGCCCTGCGGCAGGTCATCAGATTGGCTTCAACGATCTGAAAACCATTGAGATGCTGGAGTTCATCCAGTCTATCGCCAGCGGAAAAGTAGTCGGTCCTGATTTCAAAGATGCTTATGAGATTCAGAAGCTGGTGGACGCCTCTCTGGTGTCATCACGCGAACGTCACTGGGTCTCGATTTAATCACGTAGAGGTGAGAAGGCAGGATGCTCAGGCGAGGCTGGAAGCCTCACTTATTAAATAACAGGCACACAAATGGGTGCCTGTATATTGAGACTTATAAAAGCGGATTTACTTTTGTAGGTATGGATGCCTGCGTCGTGGATATTATGAAAGGAATCATTATTGTTAGTGCTGTTTCTGTTGATATATATCGCAACAGAAAGACACGCTGATAATCAGCAATTGAAGTCAACCCTACGTAATAGCAGTAAATAATAACATCATCGTATCAGCTTCCCGCTGACGTTAACGACTATTGTGGAAGGATTATATGAAAAAGATCATCTTACTCTGTCTTGCTTTACTCTCAATCAGCCCGTCAGTGTTTGCTATACAGGTGGGTGTCAGTATCGCACAAATGGATGATGTATTTCTCTCTCGTCTGAGAGGATATATTATCGAGCATGCTAAGCAGTATCCTGATATGAAAATACAATTTGAGGATGGACAGGGTGCTGTTGATAAGCAATTAAGCCAGGTGCAAAGTTTTATCAGCGCTAAAGTCGACGTCATTATTGTTAACCCTGTAGATACGCAGGGCACTAAAAATATGTCTGAAGCAGCACGTAAAGCACACATTCCCATTATTTATCTCAACCGTATGCCCGCTGATTCAAAAATGGGTGATGGCGTGAGTTATATCGGCAGCGATGAAGTTGAAGCAGGCCGACTGCAAATGGGCTATCTCGCCGATAGGGTGAAAGACCGTAAAAGTGTCAACGTCGCCATTATGAAAGGGCTGCTGAGTAATGATGCGACGCGCTTCAGAACCCAGGGTGCGAAGGAAGTGATTGCCAAACATCCCAATATGCACGTGGTGCTGGAAGATACCGCGAAATGGATGCGTGAGGATGGGATGAACCTGATGAATAACTGGATCCTCACCGGGCAGAAAATTGACATCCTGTCTGCAAATGCCGATGAGATGGCTATTGGTGCCGCGATGGCCATTAAGAGTAACGGACTGAACATCGGTAAAGACATTCTTGTTGGCGGTACAGATGGGGGTCCAAACGGTCTGCAGGCGATTAAAACCGGCATGCTGACAGTGACCGTGTTCCAGGATGCGAAGTCCCAGGCATTTTGTGCCATTGATATGGCAGATAAAGCCGCCAAAGGTGAAAAGCTGCAGGATATTAACTTCATACCTTTCCAGCTCGTCACGCCGCAGAACTATCAGAAATTTATGACCAACTAAGTACGATTTCTATCTGTGTCCTTCGCACCTGTGAAGCTGCAGGTGCACTTGTTTAATCGGGAGTAGTTATGAAGACGATCAAAGGTCCTGGCGTTTTTCTGGCACAGTTTGCCGGAGACAGTGCGCCTTTTAACACGCTGGCAGGTATGGCGGGCTGGGCAGCAGAAAAAGGATTTAAAGGGGTGGAGATCCCAAGTTGGGATACGCGTTTGATCGATCTGCGTAAAGCGGCGGAAAGCCAGACTTACGTGGATGAGATTCTGGGCATACTGCATGAGCATGACCTGACCTTAACCGATTTGGCCAGTCATCTTCAGGGGCAGTTAGTTGCCTTACACCCCTCCTTCGATTTGCCAGCAGACAGTTTTGCGCCTGCGGAAGTACGAAATAATCCTCAGGCACGTCAGGAGTGGGCGACAGAGCAACTTTATCTGGCAGCAAAAGCATCACGGCGTTTTGGACTGACTAAACACGTGACTTTCTCAGGCACGCTGCTATGGCCATACCTTTATCCCTATCCGCAATGGCCTGAAGGATTGATTGAAGAGGGATTCAACGAATTAGCGCGCCGCTGGACGCCTATCCTGAACGCCTATGACGAACAGGGTGTTGACCTCTGCTATGAGATTCACCCCACGGAAGATCTGCACGACGGACTCACCTTTGAACGTTTCCTCGAGAAAACAGGCCACCACGCGCGCTGCAATATCATGTATGACCCGAGCCATCTGGTTCTGCAGGGGATCGACTATCTCACCTATATCGATCACTACCACGAGCGCATCAAGGCCTTCCACGTCAAAGATGCAGAGTTTCGCCCAAACGGTAAAACCGGCGCCTATGGGGGTTACCAGCCCTGGGTTAGCCGCGCGGGCCGTTTCCGTTCACCAGGCGATGGTCAGACAGATTTTGGCGCCATTTTCTCCAAACTCACCGGTTATGACTTTGACGGCTGGGCCGTTCTGGAGTGGGAGTGCTGCTTCAAAAACTCTGAAGATGGAGCACGTGAAGGGGCGCAGTTTATCGATGATCACATCATCCGTGTCACCGGAAAATCATTTGATGATTTCTGCAAGTCTTACGCCGATCAGTCGCTGAACAAGAAAATTCTGGGCATTTAAGGAGAGCATTATGAGCAAGTCATCCCTGCAGGGGCGTCGTATTCGTTTAGGCATGATCGGCGGAGGAGAAGGTGCCTACATTGGCGGCATTCACCGCTTTGCTGCGCGTCTTGATAATGAATATGAGCTGGTGGCGGGCGCGTTCGATGTCAACGCCGAGAGGGGCCACGCGTTTGCCGCAAAGAACTACATTGCAGCAGACCGATCGTATAACGATTACACCGCAATGGTCGCTGCAGAAACGGCACGCGAAGATGGCGTCGACGTGGTGGCAATCTGTACCCCAAACTTCACTCACTTCCCGATTGCCCGTGCATTTCTGGAAGCCGGTATCGATGTCATCTGTGAAAAGCCGCTCACGACGACACTGGAGGATGCCGAAGCGCTGAATGAAGTGGTGCGCAGCACCGGGCGCTTCCTTGGTGTGACGTACACCTATTCCGGTTACCCCATGATCATGGAGGCGCGTAATCGAATCGCTGAAGGGTTGATAGGGAAAGTACGCACTCTGCAGGTTGAATATCCTCTGGAATGGATGGCAACGGGTGTTGAATTAAACAATCAGCAGGCAGCCTGGCGCGTAGATCCGAAGAAAAACGGTCGCGGCGGTTCGATTGGCGATATCGGGACGCATGCCTATCATCTGGCGGGTTACGTCACCGGGTTAAAAGCGGAAAGTGTGATTGCCGATCTGGCGACGTTTGTCGAAGGTCGTGCGCTTGATGATAACGCACACGTGATGATCCGATATGAAGGCGGCGCGCGCGGCATGCTGTGGTCTTCTCAGGTCGCCATCGGCTGCTCAAATTCCCTGCGCCTGCGGGTGTTTGGTGAAACCGGGAGTCTGTCCTGGTTCCAGGAACAGCCTAATGAACTGGTCTATACCCCCCTTGAAGGCTACACCCAAACTATTAAGCGCGGCCGGGATGATCTCTACGATCTGACTAAAGCGCGTACGCGTACACCCCCGGGTCACCCGGAAGGGTATATCGAAGCCTTCACCAACCTCTATAGCGGTTTTGCCTCGGCTCTGCGCGCGCGCGATCTGCAGCGTGAAATCAACGGTATCGCCGCTGCCGTTCCGCAGATTTATGACGGCCTGAAAGGCGTGGCTTTTGTCGATGCCGTGGTGGACAGCCACGAGCAGGGTAACGTTTGGATCACACCTAAATACCGTTAACGCCTTAAAAAAAGAGTCTTCCCCTGTGCAGAGAACCGCCGTGGACCCTATCGACGTTGATTCTCTTAAGAGAATTGAAAAACGATTCCGACGGGTGGCAATGCATCAGGGGATTTTTTGCTCATCATCCGGAGGCCAAAGTTTAGGCCGGTATATGACGGTGATCTGCTGGGCGCGATTGTTTGAAGGTTAATGACCCGTTTCGCGAATTCATGAGTGCATGTTATATCGGGTGATGATATTTACTTTTGAATAAAGCGACTGCACTTCATTCACAGGTAAAAAATTATGGAATTCCAATAGCGTTTTTAGCGCATTCTGGGCATCAAGCTGTAGATTATGTTCGATTAATACGTCAATTTTACCAGCCTGCATCAAGGCCCTGTTTTCACGATCGAGATCGTGTCCAATAAACGCACGGATAGTGATGCCATGTTCATCTAATGCCCTGAGGATCCCGGCATTTCCGCCCCCGACGGTGTAGACCGCTATGATCTCCTTTTCCGTTTCCAATGCCTTGTTGACGTAATCGTACATCTGGTGGTCAATGCCATAACCGCCGGCTAATTGGACGATTCTGCACTCTGGCATGAACTGAGTAATGGCTTTGGTAAAACCTTCACACCTCTCCATCTCTCCGGTGAAATCCTCACTCCCCACAATCGTCGCGATAGTGCCATCCTCGGGCGATAGCCATTTCGACATGATCAACGCGGCCGCTTTTCCGGCGCTGTAATTGTCCATACCGATATAGCGCAGTCGGGCGCTGCCGGGAATATCGGTCACGATCGTCACAACAGGTACACGTTGACGTATCAGTCCCTCGATGACCGGGATCATTTCTGGCGAATGCTGGAGCTTGAGCACAATGCCATGACTGTCCACGGCACACTTCTTTATCAGCGTTTTAATCTCGGAGAAGCTCAGGTCTTCATAGCAGTGAAAACGGAGTTGAATGCGGAATGAAACGAAGCTGGATATCTGGCTGACGAAGGCTTCACGCACTAACTCACTAAATCGTTCGGGGGTATGGAGAATGACGTCAATATAAATGGTTCGCCCTTTTGCAAGGCTGGCTTTCTGCTGTAATTCGAGGTCGGCGATTGCCTGACGTATCCGGTGCTCGGTCTGTGGGTGAACGTTGCCCCGCTGATGGAGAGCCCGATCAACCGTTGCCAGACTGAGGCCTGACTGTGCCGATATCTGCTTAAGCGTAAACTGCTTCATATTCTGAGGTTTTTTTGAGGGGTTTTTGATGTTTTGTTAACTCAATGTAACTGCTAGCTTGTGGTGTAGCAAGCCAGTCGTTGGGCTGAAGATGCGTTAAGCAAACCCTGCAATGATTAAAATAAAATGAGGTCGTTATGTCTCCAGAATATTTCGCAACTGAGGGTCAGGTTTCTGTAGATGATTTCAAAACCTTCTGCAATCAGCGCGTGAATGCTGCTGATTACCCTTTATCCGCTGCAGTGCAATCTGAGGTGATTATCTATGATCGTTCAACGTTGGAAGATGCAGCCGCCACGGACAAACGGTCAGTACTGAGTGAACTCCATAAAGCGCTTTCCTATGGGCCTGGCGTTTTTGTTGTCAAAAATCTGTTCACTGATGTATCCGTCATCGACAGAGCTTCAGCAGCATTTGAGAAAATCATGCATGAAGAGGCTGCTTCGAAAGTTCAGGCGGATCATTTCTCCAAAGCAGGCAACAATGGAAGGATCTGGAACGCGCTGCAAAAGCTTGGCGAAACCAGCCCTGAAGTCTTTGCCGAGTACTATGCCAACCCGATGCTCAACCTGATTTGTACCGCCTGGCTCGGTCCCGCCTGGCGCATGACGTCACAGGTTAATCAGGTGCGTCCGGGCGGTGAAGCGCAGCAACCTCACCGTGACTACCACCTTGGTTTCCAGCAAAGTGCATTCGCTGCTGAATTTCCCATACCGGTACAAATCCTGACGCAGTATCTGACGTTGCAGGGTGCAGTTGCCCACTCTGACATGCCGCTGGCCTCTGGGCCGACGCAGCTACTGCCCTGGTCACATCAATATGAGCTGGGCTATATCGCTTACAGACGGCCCGAATTTGCCCAATATTTCGCTGAGAATTTTGTGCAGTTACCGCTCAACAAAGGGGATGGATTATTCTTCAATCCTGCGCTTTTCCATGCTGCCGGTAACAACACTACCGAAAGCCACGTCAGGACGGCCAATCTGTTGCAGATTTCATCAGCGTTTGGCGTTCCGATGGAAGAAGTGAATCACGAACACTTGCTTAAACTGGTGTACCCGATTTTGTTGGAAAGCCGTAAACCAGCCGATAAAACCAAGGCGTTGATCGAGGTGGCAGCCCGCGGCTATTCATTCCCGACCAACCTTGATACCGATCCACCTGTAGGAGGAATGGTGCCTAAAACGCAACAGCAGCTGGTTACTGAGGCGTTGAATGAGCAGTGGAGTGTTGAAAGATTTCATTCGGAACTGGATGCACAGACGTTAAAGCGAAAAGCTTGAGGAAGAAAAACGGGCGCTGTTAACAGCGCCCGTTTTTTTATTTTCTGCTAAGCATCAGCCTGGCAGTTAAGGGAGTGCATAAGCAATAACGTAGTCACCGCGGTTGTCATTAGTACCTGTGCGTGTCGCACCGCCAGCCACCACGACGATATATTGTTTACCGTCTTTGCCCATATAGGTCATTGGCGCACCCTGACCACCGACTGGCAGACGTCCACGCCACAGCTCTTTACCGGTATTGTTGTCAAAAGCGCGCACGTAGTAGTCGAGTGAACCATGGAAGAAGGTCAGTCCACCTTTGGTGACCAATGGACCGCCCATCGTTGGCATACCCAGCGGGATGTTGACGCCTGGCGCCACACCGTGAATCGGTGCATCCTTGATGCTACCAACCGGGACCTGCCAGCGAGTTTTCCCGGTCGTCAGGTCAATCGCTGTCATTGATCCGAATGGTGGTTTGAAACAAGGCACGCCTAATGGCGACATAAACATTCCACGTTCTACGCCCCAAGGGGTTCCCAGCTGCTCAGAGTATTCACCTTCAGTCGTGGCCTTCAGCCCTCTGCGGTCAGCCTCTTCACGCTTGATGAACTGGCCCCATTGCGCCATACGAATGTCGTTGACGATCAACGTACCGGTAGACATATCAAGCGCACCACCGCCCCAGTTAAAGCCACCGTAGTAACCCGGATAAATCAGCGTACGTTGTTTGTCAGAAAGCGGGGTAAATGGACCTTCCGAGCGCATCTGCTTGAATTGAATACGGCAGTAAAGCTGATCGAAAATTGATGCGCCCCACATGTCGCTCTCTTTCAGCGGGGTTGTACCCACTGAGATGGCAGAGAAGGGTTGGGTTTCGGACACTTGCATACCCGGCATTGCATCGGTTGCGACTTTACGATATTCAACCGGGATAACGGGCTTACCGGTGCGGCGATCCAGGACGAAGACTTCCCCGCGCTTGGTCAGCTGAATGATCACGGGTGTTGTCTGACCCTCTTTCCCTGGCAGGTCATACAAAATAGGTTGAGAGGAAACATCATAGTCAAACTGGTCAATGTTGGCGGTGCGGAAGTGCCAACGCTCCTTGCCGGTTTTCAGATCAACAGCCACGATGGCATCGTTATACTCATTCGAGTACGGATGACGGTCACCGGTCCAGAAGTCAGGCGTCTGATTACCTGTCGGGAAATAAGCCAGACCCAGTTTAGGATCGTAAGCGGCTGTGCCCCAGAAGTTAGGCGTTTCAAGCGGGTAAGTCTCTCCTGCTGGCAGCGGGCTGCTGTCGCTGGCACCGCGTTTCGCGTCCCAGGCCCACAGGATCTTACCGCTGACCACATCATATCCACGGACCACGCCGCCAGGTTCGCCCACGGTGAGGTTATCGTTAAGACGTCCACCCACCATGATCACACCATCGGCTACCAGTGGCGCAGAGGTCACGTTATAGCTACCCTGCTGGCCGCCTTTGGCGTCAGCGGGCATGTTCAGTGTCAGATCGACGTAACCCGCGTTGCCAAAGTCTTCACACAGTTTGCCGGTTTCGGCATCCAGCGCTACGATGCGGGCATCAATGGTGGTTTCAATGATGCGTTTGCGACAGGTGGCCGCAGCGGAAACCGTCGTGGCGGCAACGCCGCCCGTGGTTGGGTTGCTAGCCGGCAACTGGTCGAGATCGGCATAGCCCAGCCCACGGCATCGCTTCCAGGTCTTGTCGCTTTCAAAGATTTTTGGTTGTGGATCGAAACGCCATTTCTCTTTACCCGTTGTGGCGTCAACCGCAATAACCTTACTCAGCGGAGTACACAGATAAACGGTGTCAGCCACTTTTAATGGCGTTGTCTGATATTCAGCACCATCAATGGCAAGGTCACCTGTGCGATAGGTCCACGCGACTTTCAGGTCCTTAACGTTGGTAGTATTGATCTGTTGGAATTGAGCGAAGCGCTGTCCTAAGGTATTGCGGCCCCACGCCGTCCAGTCATCACCACTCTTATCTTCAGCCGCTTGATCAATGACTTTCACAGGGCCAGCGCTAGTATCTGCTTCCACTTCCGGATGCACGCGGAACATGTTGGCGAAGATGGTAACGAGTGAAACAATGGCCACCAGTGACACGATGACCGAAGCCATTTTAGGTAGAGCAGGGCGGCCAGCTTTATTTGTGAGAGCTTGCGAACACATTGCGGCCAATATGAATACAACAAGGAAAGCGACGGTGCGCGGAACAAGTTGCCAGAAGTCGGTACCGACCTCAGAGAAAGCCCAGATGAGGCTAATGGCCAGCAGAGCGAATGATAAATAGAGGGTCCATGCTTTAGCACGCATGAAACCCGCACCACAACCCGCCATGGCCAGCCCGGCGGGGAGATAAAACCAGGAGCCACCCAGGCTAATTAAATAAATTCCACCTGCAGCCAAAGCCAGTCCGAGGATAAGTAAAATAATCCCCACTAACTTTGTGAATATAGACATACCACTTTTCATGATTAAGTAACCCTTGCGTTAAATACCCATCCCTTTAGTAAGGATCGTGTTTAAAAAGAATATTGCTTTAATTGCTCCCCGTGATAAAAAGCTTTTCACCATTGTAAATAAGGCATAGCTAACCGCTCCTTAGCGATAAACCAAGGAGTTAATATTTAAATGAGGGTTCGGGATGGCAATAATCCACCCAAATGGGATGTTTGAGATGTAATTAATACATGACGTTCACCCTGATCTTAAAATTTGCAGATCTGGCGTCTGCAAACTAATGCTTAAGTCTCAGTTATCATTTTTAAACTTTTGCTTAAATTTAGTTACGCGTCAAAACATTATCATGTACATTTAAATAACAAAAGTACTTAAAGACCTCAAAATGACCTCAAAATGAAGTTCACCCTCAAACAAATAGCGGCTCAGGCTGGTGTGAGTAAGGCCACAGTTGATCGCGCGCTGCATGGAAGAGGGGCGGTACACGCCCAAACACAACGTCGAATAGATCAGGCAATTAGAGATCTGGAGTTGCAGGAAAGAACCAGCTTAGCGAGCGGACGAACCATTCCCTTCGATGTTATTTTGCACACGCCCGAGCGCTTCAGCCGTTTAGTGTGCGATGCACTCATAGATGAAATGAGTCATTTTTCTACGTTCCAATTGCGTTTGCGATTTCATTGTGTCGAAACCATAACCACAAATGAAATGAGGAAACTCATGATGAAGTGCGCAAATGACAGTTATGGCATCATCCTTAAAGCAGAAAATAATGCGGTCATCAGTAAAACGATTGGAGAATTGCAAAAGCACCGTGTTCCTGTCGTGACATTGGTGACGGATGTCCCTGAAAGTAAACGCCTCCGCTATGTGGGTATGGATAATATTTCGGCCGGCATGACCGCTGCATACTTAATGTCGCAATGGATCAAGGAAGCTGAGCTAGATGTGGCTGTGGTTTTAAGTAGTCAGAATTTTCTGGGTGAAGCACAGCGCGTGCAGGGATTTTGCCAGGGATTAAGAAGCATGTTGCCGTCTATTAATCCTGTTTGGGTCAGTGAGGGATATGGCGTAGACGGAATGACCTTTGACGTCATGTCGGATGCTTTAAACCGACATCCAAAATTGAAAGCGGTTTATTGCGTAGGCGGTGGGAATGCTGCGATCCTCAGAGCGTTTAAACAGGCGGGTCGTGAAGTGCTTAGCTACATTGGCCATGATGTGGATGAAGAGAATCTCTTTCTTCTCAACGACCGTAAAATTAATGCGGTTATCCAACACGATTTACAAAGTGATGCCAGAGAGGTTTTTAGAACGCTGCTGACATTTCATGGTTTTTTACCTGTTATTGATCGCAGTGACACGTTCTCGAAAGTGAATGTCGTTACTCCGTTTAATCTGTAATGCAGGCAGCAACTGATGAATCATCCAAGTCACAGTCCGACAAAACACTCGTATCTTCCGAGCGGTATGAGCGATTTGGCGTGACAAGTGGTGAACTAAACGAATGTTATGTTGAATTGGCGTAAATGAAATTCAGCGATATGAATGGCTTCATTGGATGGCATCTTAAACTGCAGGGCTTATTGGGAGGAATTGTTTAGCGAAAAAACCATCATTTTCACCTACGCTGACTCCTATTCACCCCTTTGAGATGCAAGTTCTGTAGGCTAAGAATTAAAAGTTAAAGGGGGAATGGCCTTCCAACATTGATACTCAATCAGGCTTTGGGCAAAGATATTGATTAGAGGCAGAAGCAATAAGACAGGTAGCTTCAATATTGAGATCCGGGACAGAAAGAATCTGCACCCGGTACAGTGGAGCACATCGGAGGGGAGGGCTATTCGGTTCTACTCGATGATCAGATCAAATGTATTTCTCTGCCAGTCTCTGAACTCATCGCAGAGTAACTCGACTGAAAGAGAAAAATGTCCACGTCTTAATGGCATGAGATAGATGTCCGACCTCAGCGTTTCTGTTGACGCCTGACGAACTGATGCTTTGTCACCAGATATCGAGCCATCTTTCTCAACGGAAATATGTGGGTCAGGTCCTAACAACGGCAGGTGGTTATATATCCTGGATGGAAGGGGAGTTATTTCAAGACCTCTGAGCCTTGCGAAAGGATCGACATGAAGTTCCTTGAGTTGCGCCTGATACTTGGCTTCTGCCTCTTGAATTGGGTTAGAAGGGATTTCAAGTGCTGGCTTAGGGACGTTTTCAAGTTGACGCTCGTTTATAACCCGGATGCCTTCAGAGAAATAAATTCGTATTAAGACGTTATTTGCTTTAACCGGGCCGTCATTTTTTATTGAAAATGCCAGTTGTCCCGTGACTGTTGCCTGGTAAAATCTCATCACCTCGTTGTGTTCGTTTATCTGCACTGAGGTAGGATTAGAATCGTTAAAACTTTCTATTGCTTCATCACTTACAAACCCATTCAGATGCGATGGAATATCTTCTCTTGTCAGATTAGGCTGAGACCTAACGTGTTTTGTGAGAGTTGGCAAAGCATACTTAAGTGGCCCGGTTGAAAAATCATGGCCATTGATTTGCATTGAAAGCTCAGGGAGGTCGCGGTGGCTAAGTTCTTCCATCTGCTGAATGCGTGTCTTTAGGCGATTGTTTTCTTCCATCGCATGCACAAGCTTCGTTAACGCATCAGGATCGGCTGCATCACCACGGATCCAGCCAATCCCGGGTTCCTCAGTGAAAATCTTATAAAGCGCTGACGAAACCTTGCTAACCAGTTCATTACCATCCTCCCAAAAATCACACAACTGTTCTTTTAACCTGGTTTTAAACAAATCCAGTTTTTCAATCAGTGCAGCATCCGCCTCACGGTGTTCTCTGGGGGTGGAAAAATTTTTGCCTGGCAAAAAGCATAACGTCGGTATGTTCCTGGAAAGAGCGTAATTGAATTCCTTTTCCGTATAACTGATGCCGTCCTCTGGTGAGATACTTCCATAGCGTTCGCCGATAATCAGGACATAGTAATCACTGTTATCTATAGCCTTTTGAATTGTGGTCCACTGCTGTCGACCGCTGGCGCTGAACATTTCCATGCCCGCCGGGATGTGATTCATGCTAAGAATTTGTTCAGTTACCTGACGGCGTACAGGTATAAGATCGGTATAAGTTGAGCTTACGAATATCTGGTAGCGCACGTTTTTAGCCATCACCACTCCATTGTGAATAACATAATCAAAAAGAATTAAAACGAGCAATACGGCATTGTATCTAGAGCTGAACAGGTTATTTGTTTCAGCGTTAGCGGAAGCCCGATGGTTCAATGCCGTAGCGTTCAGAGAACAGCTTACTGAAACTGGTTACCGAATTATATCCAACTTTTCCTGCTACGGTTTTTACCGGCAAGGCTGAGGTCATAAGCAGGCGCAGTGCTTCAGAAATGCGCGCGTCAGCGATTATTTCACACAGGCTGGTGGATTCATTAGCAAGGTGGCGTCTTAAGGTCGGGCCGCTTAATCCGGTCAGCTCTTCAATCTCTGCCGCGCTCCACGGGTGGGGAGGCTTGCCTGCCACCATTCTGCGGATTTTCATCGCTGAGCTGGGCTGTCGGGCACGTAACAAAGCGTGGTGACCCATCACATACAAATTAAGAACGACCTCAACCATTGCGTGCAGGGAAAGCGGTCGCTGTCCTTCGCGCATTGCCTTGGTCCAACGGTTCAGAGGGGCTAAGAGAGTTGTTACGGATACAGCAGCAATACTTCCCGTGTCCTGTGGAGGAGGGGCTGATAATAGCAGACGTGATGCCTCAAAATGCCGGCTAGAAGCTCAAATGATACATCCAGATAGCCATCGCTCAGCATGGTAACAGTCATGTCGCCCACTTTTTTGCGATTGATGGCTGGTGCCTGCCAGTTCAGTTGTGAAGTCATGTTTTGCTCCGCTACGTTGAAATGATTACGTGGAAATTTCATAATCAATCGTAACGGATATTAAGAAATGATCTGCTCAACCTGACACGCGAAACGCTCAACAATAAAAAAGCCGAGAACAGATTTTACTTTATCAACGTGTTTACCGGCATTTCGCTAAGCGAGATCAGGTATTCCTCCGCAAATGACATGAAAATTTTTGGCTACACAGTTGGGCATTTGAGGGTGTTTTTGGCAAAGCCATAGCATCCGGCCCAAACGCGTGTTTTTGATTTTGATATATCGAATGTCAGCAGGGCTTAGCTGGCACATCGATTCAGGAACGAGCGCAAATATATGACTCATTCCATTTTAAACAAGTGGTGGAAAACCTTACTGCCACCTGGACACTGCTAGCATCCACGAAGACCACTAAGGTCAATTTGAGATAATATAGTTTCTCAAGAAAGGGAGCGGTCAGTTTCGCCTTATGTACAGCCATCAAAAGAATTCATGAGGACCGATATACTCCCTTTAAACCAGAAGAAATCATAAACAGAAAAGGAGTGTCGCGGCGGTAAAGATCATATAATGAATGGCTGAGCTTTCAACCGGAGGTGTGCAATGTCACTGTTACGTCAGATTCAGGAGTCGCTGGTACAGGAAGGTAGCAATTTAGGTTCTGTACTGCTCAAACTCCGGCTGCTGGCAGCAAGATTAGGCAGCAATATTTTAGAGGAATGGGTAAAACATGAGTCAGAAGGTTATCCGCCAGATTCAGCGCTTCCCGATTACCGGATCGTGGGCGTTACTTATACAGGAAATTTTTCAGGGCCTTTTGGTTCGGGAATTAAAAATGCACCTATTCCACCCTATTTAATATCAAAGTTTGTTAACGATAGCTGGAACAGTTTTTCCGTAAGAGAGAGCATTGCAGCTGTTGGGGAACTTGTTAAAAGCAGTGCTGATGGGGACAGTCTGGGAATTCAGGCATCTGACCTAATCCTTATGTTACAGGGAAAGGTATATGAAGGTTATGCATGTAATTCCGTTTCAGGAAATATTTCGGCTGTGTCGATGTCTGAAATATTGCAATCGGTTCGCAATCGGGTTTTAGAGCTGACCATTGAGCTTGAGAAATCTATCCCCGAAGCTGCTCTTATTACTATTGGAACTCAGGAAATGGATAAAGACAACGCGTCAAAAGCACAGCAGATAACGCAGCAGATAATTTATGGCAATGTCGGCAATGCAATATCTGGCGGAAGTGAATCAATTTTTAACGTAAACATTCAATCGAACAACAGAGAATCTTTAGTTCATTATCTGAAAGAGTCCGGCATTCCCGAAGCAGACGCCAGCGAGTTCGCACAGATTGTTGCTTCTGAGGAGCCATCGAGTCGTGAAGAGCCTTTTGGTGATGGGGCGAAAAACTGGATCGCGTCTAACATCAGAAAGGCTGTCGATGGAACGTGGAAGGTTGGAGTTGCGGTTGCAACAAAAGTTCTCACTGAAGCTGCGCTTAAATACTACGGTATGAAATGAATATTGAATGACAGGGGCCGGACTGAGGTCCCTGCGCAAAAATGGCTTATTTTACAAACAGTTAAAAATTAGAATGAAAATATACCATTACACTGATTTAAACGGACTCAAAGGTATCGTTGAAAACCATTCCCTTTGGGCTACTAACCTGAAATTTTTAAACGATGAGGGGGAAATGCATCTGGGCTTTACTTACTGAAAACCAAGCACTTGAACCCACGCCTGATGCTGGACGAGAAATCGTCCCAGCCGTGCCTTAAAAGTGATATTAATCAATGGTATACATAAATGCGTATAATACTAATTATGTTAAATTAGGAGTATGAAGGCGCACTCCAGACTTTGCCAGGCTATCACCTGCCCACTACAATCATGGCTGCTTGCATCTAATCCTCCCTTGCCACTTTCCATTAGAAGCAGTCACCGATTAACGAGGCTGTTGAGTAGCGAAAGCCTTAGGATCACTTACTTCACATTTTTAATTTCCAGAAGTTCATTCCGTCAACGATCCAATATTGTTCACTATCGGGAACGAGCATTCCAAACATATTGTTCTTCTGAGAACTCCAATTCGATGGAACCAGATTTTCGTGATCTCTTTCCCAATCAGTGTGCTGATAAATTTTTTTATCAAAATTTATGTAAAATTTTGGTAGCCTTAATCTCCAGTTATCCCATTCAGGTCTAACTGTTTCATTAGATGTTGAAAGGAAGTTTTCTATGTATGAGTAGAACGAACATAAATCTTCTTGAGTTTTGTTGTGTATGAAAAAAGTATGCATCCATGATTTTGTGAAACATTTTACATCGGCTACTTTCATGTACTCAAAAAAATTACTTTTATCAAGTAAGGGAATCCCACGTCTGAATGAGCTTAACGCTTCATCAAGTTGTTCAGGTTTTATCCAGCCATTCTGGACGTAAGCATCATATTCTGGTCTGACATCAATACAATAATTGTCTTTGCTATCAATAATATAATAATGCTTTCCATTTAAGACGAATATAGCAATATCGACATCACCATTGAATAAAGAGTCATGGAGCTCTTGAACTTCATTCGCCAAACACATCGAATAATCACTACTTTATGTTTAAAATATGATGGAAATTTACCATGATTTTTTCCCACTGAGTGACTTCACTCGGGCTTAACAAGACGTTCATTAGCTGTTCATCTAATTCACGATCATAGATATCAATGTTAATCCATCCCTTGGACCATAGGTCTATAGTACCGAATTTGATGCCATTCTCAAACTCTACTCGTTCTAAGCTCCCGAAGTCTCCATTAGGGAAGGAACTATAATGAAATTCATACCCCTCTAATTTAGGTAGGGTGCTTTTTTAAAAGATTCAATATTCATTTTTTAAGGCCCTATTTTTTATCCAACACTGTGATATTTCCGACTTCAGGAAGTTGGCTGCCTTCCTGTTTATCATGCATGAATTGCTGTGATTTTCTGGCATTGAGAACAATTCATTTAAACCATCAAATGTTAGGTAATGAAACATCATTACTGCTGTTTTATTTCTCTTTTCCTAGATACTTTTATCAATTAAGCCCCCTCCATGGCACCGGTACGCCGATAAGTGTATGCGTGTAACAGCGGCACGTTACTGGAAGATCTTTGGTTTCCGCTTGATCCAGACTTTTTACCGATTCGCTAAACATCGCATCCCAACACTGCCCAATTTTACTTAGCAGAAAATTGAACAACGGCAAATAGACTCGGCCACGATGTTGCTTATCATGCATTGATGCCCTGCTCAAAGTGAAACCCTGGCATATTGGCCGGGATCCTTCTCAACTTATGTATTTATATATATGCCTAAGCCATTCTTCAGAAGAGGACCATTCATTAGGGAAATAATAGCTACTATCAATTTTGTTTAGCAGAATGTCCTGTAATTCCTCATCTGGCAGAGAAAGTGCAATCAGGTGATCGATTTCAGATTTCATCTGCAACTGCTCCTCCGAAGTCTCGGTTGCTTTATAAGCTGCTAATGTTTCATCTGCATTACCAAACAACACCTCAAAATCTTGATTAAAATAACATCTCAGTAGATATGATAAAGAAGGATATTTTTCGTTTATGTTCATGGTGTTGGATACCCAGTAATGATTTTATACCCATCAGGCATTGAAGTGTCCCTTCCAATAATAATTTTGGCATTTGTAGCTGGTACAGCGCTAGTAGCCCCACGGGTAACACTGATACCAATAGCAGTAGAAGATTGATAATCAAGTTCTAGATAACCCTTTTGGTTACCCGATAAATAACTTTGAATCTTCGACTGATTGCTATCAATAGTTTTACTTGTTACAGCTTCTGCTGTAGCTCTATCAGTAAATGTAGATGCTGTTTTTGTATTGCCGGTAGACACCCTATCATATAACTCCGCTTCAGTCTTTCCTACATGCCGATCAATCAAATGACCGCCTGCTTTCTCATGAGCCGCCAATCCGCCACCGGGAACAATCGTGCTATTTTGTCCCGTCGCTGCTGTGTTTTTTGTACCAGTTCCCTTACCAACCCCAGCCGCAATCCCCGCAGCACTGGTACCAGCAGCCTGAATCAGAGAGTTTATAGCAAGCTGCTTCGCTTCTGGCGAGTCCCCCGACATCAATGCATTGTGAATAGCAGCCAACCGATCTGCGTCCAGCTGAATCGAAGTCCCCTGGAGGATCGATAGTTCGTATTGTTCTTCCGCACTTAGGCTGCCATTAACACGGGATTTTTCCATTAACTCGCTAGTGCGATTGGCATAATCCGTCATTAATTGGCTAACTTCATTCGCTTTGTTGACACAGTCCTGAGCGCCTGAGCATCCAATAACGCTCTGATGCTGTTCAGCATTTAATTTTCTATACTTTTCAATGACAGTATTTTCACAATCAGATTTGCCCCTGCACTGAGCCATTTCGTGAGCGCGCGACTGGTTCTGCTTAAGAGTCAGCGTATTATTCTCGACCTCCGTCCTGCCTGCAGAAGCCCCGCTACCCACCCCAGCACTGCCATCAACCGCACCGCCGGCAGCTGCGCCTGCCAGCGTAACAATGTTTGCGATCAGCATCTTTTCATCGGCTGACAACGCTGATGCATCCTTGCCGTACAGCAGATGACTAAGCGCATCGTTGTAGCTGAGCAACCCGGCCGTCAGACCACCCGCTGCACCACCAATAGTGCTACCGCCCTGCGCTTTAGCAATCAGCCCTGACGCCAGCGTGTGCAGCAGCACGCGCAATGGCTCATTTTCGCCAGCGGCCTGTTTCACCATCTGTGCCAGCAGTGGCGCAGCCCCTGCTGCAACCGCACCGCTGACGTTACCGCCCGCAAGCCCGGCAAACAATCCGCTGATGGCCCGCGCCGCAATCTGCAGTTTTGAGCCAATGCCGTACATCTCTTCGGCCTTCGCTTTGTCCTTCTCCTGCGACTTCAGGTAATCAAACGTCACCTGAATCGTTTGCTGTCCGAGCGCTGCCATCTCTCGCTGAATGGCCAGGCTGTCTTCCGCCTTCTGCACATCAAACTTATCCTTCAGCGCATTCTCCGCTGCGGCAGTGTCGCGGCTGATTTGCGATACGTCCTGCTTCTGGGCATCCGGGTTGCGGATCTCAATCGTTCCCGGCGAGATGGCGCTGTAGGTCGTTGAACTGGCGCTGTCTTTCGTCTGCTGCAGCGTACCCATGGGCGGCGAGTTGCCGCCCGACGGCTGGGGCTGGCCGGATTTCGGAATATTGTTGATAAAGCTGTCAGACGCCGGCGTGGTGGTTTTCCCCATGCTGCCGCTGACGGCCACGCTGAAGCCGCTGCCGCCCGAGTTGGCGTGGTTTTCAATATCGGTCCAGCCGAGCGTGCCGGTGCTGAGGTGGTTTTTGTCCGGTGTCGCGGAGGAGGCGATGACCGCGCCATCCAGCTGCGTATGGTTGCCGACGTAGATGTTGTAGCCACCGTCACCCGCGCTGATGCCGCTCTGCTGCTGCACCGAGTCAGAATCGTTGTAGAGCTTGCTGCCGCTCATGCTGGCACTGCCCTGCACCGGCACGCCGGCACAGATTGGCGGCACGCAGATGCTGGCGCTGAAGCCGGATGAGCTCTGATGGCTGTCGTAACTCGCACGGTCCTGCTGGCTGGCAATCTCCAGGTTGCGTCCCGAATCGAGGTCAACGTGATGGCCGTTGAGGTTTGCGCCGTTCAGCGTGACGTCCTGACCGGCTTTCACCGTCAGGTCGCCCGCTGCGTTCACTTCACTGTTGTGGTGAGTAATGCTGCTGCCGTTGCCGTTTGCGCTGTTCTGGCTGGCGGCCAGCTCAATGGAGAAGCCGTTCTGGCTACCGCCGAGACCAAAGCCCACGCCGACGCCATACTTGCTGCCCCCGCTGCTCGATTTCTGGCTGCTGCTATCTGTGGCGCTGCTCAGGGCGATATCGCGGCCCGCACTCAGTGAGACGTTATCGCCGCTGATTTTGACGCCTTCGCCGGTGATGTCCTGCTTCGCCGTGACCGCTACGTCGCCGCCGGCTTTCAATACGCTGCCACTCTGCTGCGTGCTGCTCTGCTCCACGGACTGATGGCTGCTGCCCGCGGTGGCGCTGACCGTGACTTTGACGGCTGCGGTGTTCTGGGTATATGCCGACAGCGCGGTCATGGCCGCCTGCGCGGCATAAATCGCCTGCAGACGTGGATCGTCACTCTGTTTGTGCGACTGAGCGAGCTTGTCTGCCGCCTGTGCCATGCTCACGCCGTAGCCGGAGACCTGCGCGGTGATGCCATACTGCGAGGATTTACTGCTGCTGCTGGCGTCGTGTGTATCTTTCGCCGGGTCGAGGTGGATGTTTTCGCCGTTGACGTTCAGCGCGTTTCCGGCATAAACGTCTGCGCCCTGCAGGTTAACGTCTTTAGCCGCATTCACCGTCACGTCACCCAGCGTGCTGACGATGCCGCTGCGCACGGTGTTCTGCTGCGTGCCCGCGCTGGCGTTTTTCCAGCTGTTGTGGCCCACGCCCACCGTGCCGCTGTAGCCGTCGCCGCCCAGATCACCAATAGTATGATCCGACCCGCTGGCCGACGCCTGCTGGCGGTCTTCCCCCGCGACGACGCTGACGTTGCCCTGCTCCGCGTTCAGTGAGACGCCGGTAGTGCCGGTCAGGGTTGAACCCGTTATCCCGATATCACCCTTGTGGCTGGTGACATCGATGCTGCCGGCGGTAATCGATGACGTGTGCTGCGTGAGTATACTGCTGTCGCCGCTCATCTGGCTGTTTTTCGAGCCGTAGTTGGTGCCCGCCGAACCGTTGTTCGGTGAACCGCCGCCGCTGCGCGCCAGCGCACCTATTGAGGCGGAGGTCGTCGCCGACCAGTTCTTGCTGCTACTGCTGCTGGCCGCCTTCTGACTGTCGGCGGCGCTGGTGATGTCGATATTACGCGTGGCGTCCAGCGAGGCTTTGCCGCCAGCGTTCAGGCTGCTGCCCTGCACCAGAATGTTGCCGGTGGCGGTATCCGCATCGCCACGGGCCTTCAACGTCAGGTTGCCGGTGGCATTCAGCGTACTGCCACTCTGATAGACGCTTTCAGTGTTCTGGCTGGCTTTGCTGTCTGAACGACCATAGGTCAGGCCCGGTGCGGGTGAATCCAGCGCGCTGGCGCCAAACTCGTTACCCACCTGCTTGACCTGGTCGTACACCGAGCTGGTGTTGCTCATGATGTCGCGCAGGTTGCGCACCGTGTCCAGCGGCCCCAGGTTCAGGCTCAGGCCAAACCCGCTGCTTTTTGACTCCTGTTTCGCGGTTTCGCGTACCTGATCCTGACCCGCCACGACGGCAATGTTCTTTGCCGTTACGCTGATGTCGCCGTTCTGACCGCCCGCGACCACGTCACTGCCCTTAATCAGCGCGTTGTTGCCCGCCGTCAGGGTCACCGCACCGTTGCCTGCGCCCACCAGGCTGCGCGCATCGCTCTGCGTGACCTGCTCGCCGTTGCGTTCGCTTTTCGCCGACTGTTTACCGTAGCTGAGGCCGAGTTTACCGCCCATCAGCCCGCTTTTTTTCACCTCTTTCAGGCTGTAGGTCGAATCGGTGTTGGTGGCGGTGACAATGTTCAGGTCATGGCCTGCACTGAGTGCGACGCCTTTGTCACCGGCGATGGAAGAACCCTGTACGGTCAGGTCGTTTCCGGCAATCACGGAGACCGTGTTTCCGCTCAGCTGTGAGGCCTTTTCGCGGGTGACGCTGTCTTCCTGAATGGTGTGCGTGGTGGTCTTTTTCAGGAAACCTTTTTTGGTTTTGGTTTCTTCGCGGTACGCATAGTCGCTTTCGGTGGCGGTAGTAAGATCCACGTTACGACCGGCTTTCAGAGACAGGTCCTGGTCAGCTGTGATGTTACTGGCCTGGCTGGTGATGTCGCGACCAGCCGTAAGGGAAGTGTTCCCCGCGCTGGTGATCTCAGTTCCCTGCTGGCGTACGGCTTCATTGATAATGATTTTGTTACTGCTGTGTTCGCTGTTGCCGGATGCTGAGTCTTCAGCGTTAAGGTTAATGTCGCGACCAGCCTGAAGAGATGCATCTTTGCCTGCCTTCAGAGAAGCAGCCTGACTGGTAAGGTCATTGCCCGCTGAAAGGGTCAAAGTCCCGCCGGATGTCACAGAGGTGCGGTCAGCAGATGAACTATGAGATTCTTTGTTGCCCTGTTGCGTATTTTGACTGAGCTGGCCAGCATTCAACTGAATGTCATTTGCCGCGCTGAGCGTAGCGTTACCCGTGGCAGTGATACTACTGGCGGTAATAGCAAGATTGCGTCCGGCGTCCATGACCAAATTGCCACCTGCGCTGACTTCACTGTTCTGATTGCTTAAGATATCTGTCTGTGCCGGTGTGTTGCCTGTGCGCCCGTTACTTCCAGATGTGTGGCTCATCTGATTTGCACTCACGGCAATGTCACCCCAGGCGCTCATTAACAGATCGCTACCGGCTGAAAGTGAGGCACCCTGAAGCGAGATGTTTTTACCCGAATTGAGTGTTAATGATTGTTCTGCCGTTATCGCAGCAATGCTTCCCGTCTGTACGTTTTTCAGGCCATTGCTGCCAGTCCCGAGCGGGTTAGCCAGTGTGATGTTATTGATGCTGCCATCCAGAGTTTCCAGGGCGACAGATTTGCCCTGGAAGGTGCTGCTGATATTGTTAATGTCGCCAATCGCACTCAGGTTCAGCCCATTCCCCGCTTTGACAAGGCCATCATTCAGGTTACTGATGCTGTTCTGGCTATCCAGAGACAGCGAATCTGACGCGAGCAGCGTACTGCCACTATTGGTGATTGATCCGCCAGTTACGTTCACGTTTCTGGCTGCGATCACGCTGCCGTTATTAACGGCTACGTCTTTAGGCGAAAGATAGAGTTTGGGCACCATCACCGTTTCGCCGTTGATGGTGGTCGATTCCCACCACAGGATGCTGTGATCGAGAGACGCGACCTGATCCGCTGTTAACGAAACACCAAATTGCAGGTTCAGTGACTGCTGAGCGGATGCCGCGTTATCCATCAGATACTGCATTTGTGCCAGATCTGAGCCCGTACCGTTCAGATACTGACTTCCGGTCTGGTTAAGTACCGCATTGCTCACATACCGGGTATCAAATGCAGCATCGCCGAGAAAGCGATAATCACCGTCCGGTTTGAGATTGAGTCTGTCGAGCAGATAAGAAGAGCCCAGGAACGTATTCGCATCAGTATATTGCTGGCGAGTTTCCTGCACTGCGTGACCGGGCTGTTTGCCCAGTAACGTATTAAGATCGCCGAATAAGCTGGCATCCAGCTGGCCAAGCCCATTCAGTTTTGGATTAACAGTAATGAGGTAAGGGCTGGAGGGGTTAGTTGAAACCACAAAATAGCCATTGTCGCTGGCAGGTACCGGGTAGGCACTGCTGTCAACGTTTGTCACCTGATATGACTTGAGTGATGAGGGTGCAACGGATCCGCCAGCATCTTTGAGCGCGCCAGACGTGCCCAGGCTTGCATGGCCCTTTTGATTAACAGCATTCTGGGTCAGTGAAACTGTATTACCACTTTTCGTTTCCAGTTCACTGCTGCCAGTCATTTCCTGAAGTGCACTCTGTAGCTGCGCTTTCCATTCAGGCGAGTTAACCGCGACTTTATCAGCCGAACTGAGTGATTGTTTTTGCACGCCACCGCTGACTGACTGCTGGCTGAGGTGTGTTAATTCGGGTGTCGCTAGCGTATTGATGGTTCCACTGACGTGTGGGTCACTGGAGGTATTACTGATGTTCTGGCTAAAGGCTGCATCAATATTGTTACCTGCCTGAATGACGCTGCGGTATACGTTGCCGGTTCCGGTGGTTTCATACACCGGGTTTCCATCGAGCGTGTAGGCAATAGAACTTGAAGTAATTGAACTATATGAATGCTGGACCTTTGACGGTCTGGCTGGGTTCGCGAGACCCAGGCCATAACGGTAAATCTGATAGACGGTAGTGGTACCGTCCGTCCAGCTTTTGTTATTTAAGGTGCTGCCCGTTAGCGAAATATTATTTCTGGCAAGCATATTTGAGGCAAAATTATCGAGTTGGGTGGCTTGTACGTTCAGGTTACTGCCCGCAGCGATTCGCCCTGCGCTGCCATTAGCCTGTGCAGTGACGGAAATCGTCTGGAAGGCAATCTTCTGTACATCAGCTTCGGGATAAGGGGCGTAGCTGCCGGTGTAAGTATCCCAGTCATCACCATGCCCGTGATGGTGCTCGCTTTTGCTGGCATAGAGTCCGTATTCATCCGGAGAAAACCATGAGAGTGGGATATTAACGTTAGTCCCCGACGCCCATGCTGGGACCGCGAGTTGAGTGACCTGCTCACTGGTGCTTAGCGCATCCCGCGTATTCAGCAGATGCCCGGTTTTAATCGTGATGTCGCCGTTCTGTGACTCAATGGTCCCGGATGTATTCACTACCTCGCCGTTAGCATTGCCTGCCGCGTCGCGCTGCATCCACAGGCTGTTGCCCGCCAGCATATCGCCGCGCTGGTTTTGAATACTGTTAGCGTACAGGTATAAATTCTGCCCGGCATACAGCAGGGCCGCATTCACAATGCTGCCCGGTGAAGTGATGGTGAGATTACCGCGCGTGCCGGTAAAGCCGTTGAGCGCCACGTCGCTCCGGCTGGTCAGCGCAACATTGCCGCCACCCTGCAGCGTGCCTGAACCATTCATATTGATGCGCTGACCACTCAGGCTGCTGTCGCCGGTGCCAGTGGTGAGCTGGCCATTGTTCGACAGATCGCCGCCTGCGTTCAGCGTCAGCGCCTGCCCCTGTAACGTGCCCTGGTTGTCAATCGCACCATTGCTGCTGATGCTCAGACGGCCGCCTGCGGCCAGCGTGTTGCGTGCGGTAAAGCTGTTAATTAGCTTCAGCGTGGCGTCGCCCAGCGCCACTACCTGCCCGAGCTGATCAAACCCCGTGCTTTCCAGCAGCAGATTGCCGCCGCTGAACAGCTTACCCGCGGCCTGCTGCGTCACACTTGTGGCTTTGACATTCAGCTGATTTGCGCCCAGCAGCGTGCCGCTGTTGGTGAGCTGCGCGTAGTTCACCGTCAGGTTCCCACCCTGCGCGCTGCCCTGGTTCTGCAGGCTGGTGCCGGTAAGTGTCGCCTGCTGATCGGCCATCAGGGTGCCGCTGTTGCTGGCGCTGGCCGCATTAAGCGTCAGCTGCGAAGCCTGTAACCAGCCGCTGTTGATCAGTTGGGGGGCGTTCAGCGTCAGATCCGCCGAAGAGAGCATTTTGCCGCTGTTACTGGTCAGGCCGCTGGTGGTGATGCGGCTGGTAGCGCCCTGAATCAGGCCGTAGTTATAGAGTTCGGGCGCAGTCAGCGTCAGGCCGTTCTGGCTGAGTAACGTGCCGCTGGCGTTGTTGGTGAGGCGTCCGCTGGCGTTTACCACCAGGCTGCTGTCGCCCTGCATACGCCCGCTGTTGGTGATACCGGCGCTGTTGAGTAAAAGGTCCTTACCCTGCATCCGGCCCGCGTTATTCAGGGTTGCTGCCTGCACATCCAGTGTACCGCCGCTCAGCAGTGCCGCGTTTTGCTGCTGCGTCAGCGCACCCGTCAAAGTGGTGGTGAGGCCGTTCACCCCGGAGATCTCACCGCCGTTTTCCAGCGTACCGCCCTGAATCGTCAGATTTTGCGCGATCCACTGTCCCTGATTAGTGAAGTTCAGCGCATTGAGCGCGGCTGTGCCATTCGCTGTGATTTTGCTGCCCGTGTCAGAGGCGAGCGTATCGCTCAGATCCAGCCGTAGATCGCCGGCGCTCTGAATGGCACCACCATTGGTCAGGCGAGTGGCATCCAGCAGGATCTGCTGTCCCTGCCAGGTGCCGTTATTGGTGACCGTGTCACCGCTGATGTGCAGCGTGCCCTGGGTCAGCAGCTGTCCGCCTGCATTGTTAACCAGCACGCGCGTAGGCTGGGCCTGCAAGTCAAGCAGCCGGAGTCCCTGAGCAGGTGCCGGGCCAAGGGTCAGAGACTGCAACCCAATCAGGCTGCCCAGGTTAGTAACACTGGCGGGCCGGATGGCGAGCGTATCGCCCTGTATCGTCCCGCTGTTTGTCAGCGAACTGCCGCTGAGCGTGGCATCTTTTTCTGCCAGCAGCTTGCCGCTGTTATTCAGATTCTGCGCGTCAATCTGCGCTATGCCCTGAGCCAGCAGCTCGCCCTGATTATTCAGGTCTCCGCTGACCGATGCCGTGAGATCGGTGCTGCTCAGCAGCGATCCCTGATGCTGCCAGGTCCCCGCGCTGACATGCGCGCTTTCACCCTGCAGCGTTCCGGCGGTCTCCAGCGTGCCGGCATTCAGCTGCAGATCTCCCCCGGTCAGAGCCTGACCGCCAGAGTACTGAACCAGACGATCGGACGCCTGCGCATCCAGCGCAGTAGTTCCCTGCCACAGCCCCTGATTGCTCAGCGAATCGCCACGAAGCGTCAGGGTGTCGGCCATTATCTTCCCGCTGTTCGTCAGGCTGCTGGCCAATACGCTGGCAGATCCACCCGACAGCAGGCTGCCGCTGTTATCCAGCAGCGTGTCAGAGGTACCGCTCAGGGATCCGGTGCCGTTGATCGTGCCGCTGGTGGACAGTGCGGTGAAGTGATAGCCAAGGTTTTTGCCCTGCCACACGCCTGCGTTGCTGGCCGTGTCTCCCTTAAGGGAAAGCTCGCCGCCGCTGACAAGCTGTCCGTGGAGAAGGTTATCGAACTGGCCAAAATCTGCGGTCAGCAGCGCGTCTCCCTGCAGCAGGCCCTGATTCTGCAGCTTCGCGCCAGATGTTTTTACCTGCTGAGCGGCGACGGTGCCCGCGTTATTCAGAGTATTGACCTGAATGTCTGCCTGTTGCTGTGCCAGCAGCAACCCGCTGGCACTGTTGTCCAGTGATCCATCCAGACCCGCGTTCAGATTGGTTGCCGTGATGCGACCGCTGTTGCTGACGTTGTGTCCGGTCAGACTCAGGTCACCCGCCACCTGCAGCAGCCCAGCGTTGTTGAGCGTAACCGGCGCAAGAGAGAGCGAATCACCGGTGATCAGCTCACCCGTGGCGGTATTCGTGACGTCCGTGCTGCTGAGCGAGAGCGCACTGTTTCCCTGAAGCAGACCTGAGTTTGTCAACTGGGGCGCCGTGATGGTCAGACGATCTGCTGCCAGCGTACCGGTATTACTGAGCTGGCTGCTGTGCAGACTCATCGCCTGCTCGCTCATCAGCTTACCGCTGTTATCCAGCGCACCACTCACGCTCGCGCTGAGGTGGCTGCCCGCGCGTGCACTGCCCGCGTTCTGCCAGCTCTGCAGCGTCAGGTCCAGCTGGTCCGCCTGGATACTGCCCTGATTGTCCAGCGATGAGCCCTGCACCTCTGCCTTGCCTGCCGTCAGTAGCTGTCCGTTGCCCTGATTAACGAGCTTACCGCCCTGCAGCATCAGAGCATCGCTGCCCTGCATCAGCCCGCTGTTGACCAGGTCGCCCTGCAGAGTGAGCGCCTGTGCCAGCAGCCAGCCGCTGTTGTCGGTGCTCCCTGCGTTTAATGCAATATGCTGCTGGCCCAGTATCTTGCCGCTGTTGGTGAGCGTGCTGGCGGCAATCGTGGCATCGCCGGCACTCAGCGCATTGCCGCTGTTCTGCCAGTCGCCTGCCGTCAGATCCAGCTGCTGACCCTGCAACTGACCGCGGTTATCCAGGCGGTCCTGCTTCAGCGTCAGCTGGCCACCGCTCAGCACGGTTCCGCTGTTCGTCAGCTGCTGGCCTGTTGCCTGAAGCGTCTGCTTACCCTGCAGCGTGCCGCTGTTCTCCACAATGGCACTGTTAACATCAAGCTGGCTGGCGG
The DNA here is from genome assembly GCA_948099535.1 of Jatropha multifida. Lineage (NCBI taxonomy): Eukaryota > Viridiplantae > Streptophyta > Magnoliopsida > Malpighiales > Euphorbiaceae > Jatropha > Jatropha multifida. The sequence goes on along the minus strand of CANUEX010218675.1, from coordinate 35,159 downwards.
CTATCTGCCCGGCATTGGCAAGCGTGTCGTTGTTCAGCTGCACGGCATTATCCGCCAGCAACAGGCCACCCTGCTGATTGCTGAGGCTGTCATTGTCTGCGGTGATGCTGGCGGCGCTGATTTCTCCGGAGTTAGTGAGGCTGCCGCCGCTCAGGTTGAGGGCCGCACTGCTGGAAATCAGTCCGGCGTTGTTCAGCTCTGGCAGATCGAGTCCGAAACTGTTTTCAGAGCTGACGGTGCCGTCTGCCAGGTTATTGAGGCGCTGACCGCTGAAGCGGAGCGCCGTTGTCCCCTGGATCAGGCCGTTGTTGTCGGTTTCACCGCTGCTGAGTTGCAGCGTCTGCTGGCTGAAAATGCTGCCGGTGTTGTTCAGGCTGCCGGTCGTTAGCGCCCCGTCCGTCAGGCTCAGCACCTTTCCGCTGTTCAGCCAGCTGTCTGCACTGACATTCAGCAGTCGGCCCTGAAGTGAACCCGCGTTGCTGAGCACGGCGGTATCCAGCGTCAGCTGGTCTTCGCTGATAAGGGTCCCGCTGTTCGTCAGCTGCTGGCTCTGTGTCTGCAGCGTCTGTTTTGCCTGCAGCGTGCCACTGTTATTGATGGTGTCGCTGTTGACGCTCAGTTTGGCGGCGGCCATTTTACCGCCGTTGGTCAGCTGCTGGTTATTCAGCTGCAATGCCTGCCCGGCGAGCATCGAGCCGCCCGCGTTATTCAGGATCGCATCATTAAACGCGGTGAGATTGTCGGCGTTAATTTCGCCCGAGTTCGTCAGGCTGTGACCGCTCAGCGTCAGCGTTGCGCCGCTGCTGATAAGGCCGCTATTAGTCAGTGCCGGGAGATTCAGTGAGAAGGCATTGTTGGAACTGAGTGTGCCGCCGCTGAGATTGTTCAGGCTGCTGCCGCTGAAGCTGAGCGCACTGGTACCTTGCAACATGCCGCTGTTCTCGATCTGCGCGCTGCTGATATCCAGCACCGGCGCAGAGAACATGCCCTGATTGAGAAGACTGTCGCTCACCATCGTCAGGCTCCGGGTTGCGGCGACGCTCGCACCCTTGCTGTTCTGTAACGTACCCGCTTTAACGTTGATGGTACTCGCGGCCAGCGCGCCGCTATTGTTAAGCTGCCGGGTATCGGCGGAAAGGTTGTCAGCCGCGGTGAACTGACCGCTGTTACTGATTTGGTTCTGAGCCTGAAGCTGAATACTGCTGCCGGCGTTGAGGCGGGTGGATTGATCCGCTGCCAGGTTCGCGCCACTGAGCCGGATGTCGCGGCCCGCCGTCAGGCTGGTACCGCCGGTGGTCAGATTGCCTTTTGCTGTGACGGCGATCCCGACATCACTGACCAGGGTTCCTTTGCCCAGCGTGGCATCCTGCTGCGCATTGACAGTGATTTGTCCGGTGGCTTTGTTATCACCGTTCAGCGCAACCGATGCGCCATTCGCCGTCAGCGTGCCACTGCTCAGGCTGTTACCCAGCGTCAGCTTACCGTTCGCATCCAGCTGAATATCACCCTGCTTCGCGGCCAGATTGCCGAGGTTCACCCCCACGCCTTTCTCGCTCGACACCAGATGGATGCGGTTAGCGTACATGCCGCCCAGCGCGCCGGTATCGACCGCCACCGACGGCGCCGCGCCCTCGCCGGCTATCGGCGTGACCGAACCGTCCGCGCCCACGCGGTTGGCTCCCACGGTGACGGAGAGATCCTTCGCGTGGATCCCGGCGTTGATCTCGGTGGCGCGCGCGACGATCGACACCGCGTCGGCGCCGCTGCCGTCCAGCCCTTTGCCTTCAACGGTGACCGAGCCCTTCGTGACTTCCAGGGAGGAGAGATTGCCGTTTGCATCCAGCTGCGGTTTACCGGTGGTCAGCGTAACGTTCGGCGTGTTGATAAAGCCGCAGCCGTTACAGGTGATGCCGTAGGGGTTGGCGACGATAACGTTAGCCGCTTTGCCCGCCACTTCGGTGTAGCCCTGCAGCTGCGAGCGGTTCGCGCCCGTCACTTCGTTGATGATCGCCTGTGCTTCGTGCCCGGCTTTCAGGTTGGGGTTGTTCTGGATCAGGCCGCCGAGCTGTGTCTGATTGAGCTGGCCGGTGGCATTGTTGAGGATCAGTCCTTCCTGGCCGACGTTGTACTGCTGGTACTGGTTGTGCGAAACGCCCGCTGTGTTCGGCGTGGCGATGTTGACCACCGGCACGCCATTGCCCGCCGCATCCATTTTTGTGCCGGGCGTCACCGGGGTGATTTGGGCCGCCATGGCGGGCAGCATCGGCTGCACCGCCACCAGGTAACAGATGAGATAGCTCAGCGCGCGACGGGCGAGGGAAACGGGTTGACGATCGTCCATAATCTTTGCCTCTTAGAAAACCAGCCCGACGCGGGCGTAGATGCTGACGTGATCCGGCTGCAGGTGGCCGGGATAGCTGAGCGGAATGCCGACGGTGTACTGGGTGTAGAAGTAGCGACCCCGGGTGGTGAGTCCCACCGCGCCCCCCCACAGCGTGCCGGTCGATTCGCGGTTCTGCGCGTCGCTCTTCAGCCAGCCGCCGTCGACGGCGGCCAGCGCGCTGACCTCGCCCATCACTGGCAGCGTGAACAGGCTGTAATCCAGCTCGTTACGCAGGTAGCCGCCGGCATCCCCGGAGAGGTACTGCTCCTTAAAGCCGCGCACCGAGCTTTCGCCGCCGAGCGTCAGGCGCTCGCTGCCGTAAAGCCGGTCTGGCGACCACTGGCCGTACACGCTGCTGAGCCACCACAGGTTATTCGTCAGCGGACGCTGGAAGCTGCCGCTGAGGCTCCACTTGCGGAACTGCGCCTTTGGCAGGTTACCGGTTTTGCCGTCATCGCTTTCGGCATCAAACCACGGCATTCCCCGGCTGAAGGCCGGGTTAAGCGTGGCCACGCCGCCGAACATTTTCTGCGTGTGGTTCAGCCCGAGCTGCAGGCTGGTGATTTTGCGGCTGCTACTCTGCAACAGGGTGTTGTTGAGGAAGTTGTGGCTGGAATAGTGGTTCAGCCCCAGCTGCACGCCGGTTTTGATGTCGCCGTTGCGGAACAGCACCCAGGAGCCGTTCAGGCGGTGCGCGACGTTGTCACCGTTGCTGAGCCAGGTGAAGCCGTTATTGATAAAGCTGCTGTGATAGCTGCTCCAGCTGTAGCTGTAGTCGAGCAGGCCGTAGCCGTACGGAACGCTGACGCCCGCCTGCAGGCTCTGCGCGTCGCGCCACTGGCTGAAAGCGCTGCTGCGCGCGCCGCTGATAAACCAGCGGTCGGCCAGTCCCAGCAGGTCGTTGCCGGTGAGCGAGGCGTTCAGCTGGCCCACGCCGGTGCTCTTCTGCCCGCTGTTATCAAAGCCCAGCGAGGCGCTGAGCGGAAACTCCGGTTTTGCCGTGAGGTTCACGACGGAATATCCGGCTTTGGGCGACGGCTGAATTTCAATCTGTACCGGCGTGGAGCGCACGCGGTTAATCTGCTCCATGCCCTGCTCAATATCGCGCAGGTTAAGTATCTTTCCTTCAAGGCCGGGAAACGCCATTAACAGCGCGCGCGGATGCTGACCGTCGAGGCGTATTTCGTCGAGCTTTCCTTCCAGCACCGGAATAACCAGATCGCCGGAGGATAAATCCTGTTCGGTTAAAAACGCGCGGCTGGTAATATAGCCGCGCTGCATATACCAGTCTGATATGGCGTGAACCAGCGCATTAATTTCCGTTAAGTTCAGGCAGCGATTTATCCAGGGGGCGGTGATATTCTGCTGCTGGCTCTGCGACAGTAAAGACGCATTGCGGATGATAATATCATGGACGGGGAAACACGGGCCGGATGCACTTAACCCCCCATCCGGTGCGGCCTGCGGGGCGACAGCGTTCCACAGCGCGTCACGCTGATGCTGGTCCTGCTGCAGGCGCTGTTGCTGCTGATTCTGGATATAATCCCGGTCGCCCGGATTTAACGGCGCCGCGACTGCCGAAGCCGTTAATAAACTGACGCAAAGCGCCAGTAACTTCCCTGTATTTGCCATCATAAAGACTTAAGTGAAATTGATTGTAAATTTTTTGTAAGCTTGTTTGTGCAGAATATCACCTAAACAATCAGAAAGTTCCTGATGGGGTTATAAAACGAGAATGGAGATTTGATTTTAATTAGGGTGGGATTATTTCTCTGACTAACTCAAATATAAAGCTGGTAGTTTTAGGTTGCAGACAAGCGCAGAAATTTCTCCGGATTATTTGTATCGTTCTTATTAGCAACTGCACTGAAATTAAGCGCGCAGCGTCTCTGATTGATTAGTAAAAGCGTAGCGTAAGTATCTCTGAGAGCAGCAAATGGAATCCCTCCCATGCCGTCGGATGGTATCCGTTCTTCAGACCGACTAAGTTTTTAGCTAAGGTGTGATTCTGGCGGTCAACCTGGGGGGCATGTGTCGAGTTTTAATGGGCTGCCGGGTGGACGACACCCGGCATGATGTTGATGCACGATTGAGGACTGCTAGGCTCATTGACGTTAATGCCGTCATCATCTATTGAGTCGTGGCTCAAACCTCCTCAAGATTAATGCCCGTCGCGTTTGGTAAGCAAAGCGCAGCAATGATCCCAACGATATAAGACGTAATGGCAAGCGCGCCCATTGCATAGCCCAGATGAATATGGCTGGATACAATCCCTACCAAAGCTGGCATCAGTGAACCAAAACCACGACCAAAACTGGCACAAAAACCAGCACCGCTTCCTCGTATGTACGTTGAATAAAGTTCGGAGAAGGCAGGTGTCAAACCCGATGCCAGACCACCCTGCCAGGCCCCCAGAAAGAAACCCAGCACTAACGTAATATTCAGGCTCACATTAGCAAACATATAGACACTAACGACCGCAATTTGGCCAATCAGGAAGAAGATGATGGTTTTCCATCGACCAAATCTGTCGCTTAATCTGCCATAGAGAAATGGGCCAACAAGTGAACCCAATATATTAATTGCCAGGTAACCTGACATGGATATAACGGGTAATCCTAATTCCATTCGCAAGTAGGTTGGAAGCCAGGTGATCATAATATAGGCACCACCAAATATACCAGAAGCGAGAAGTGTCGCTGTAACCGTAATTCGTCGGTTTTTTCCTTTAAAAATATCAGCGATATTATTTGACTTCTTGTTCTTAACGATACTTAAAAAGACCGGCGATTCTGGTACTAATCGACGAATAAACCAGACCAGGATGGCAGGAATAATACCGATCAGGAAAAAGAGCTTCCACGCTATCTCTTGAGGAAAAAAATTGAGCAGCACGGGTAGCACGGCTAACGAGATCGCGTAGCCAATGGCATAACCACTTTGAATAGAGGCACCCACGCGTCCACGGTAGCTGGCACGGATCACTTCACTGATCAAGACTCCACCGACAACAACTTCGCCACCATAACCGAGTCCCTGAAGAAAACGGACGATCAAAAATTGCCAAAATTCACCACAGAGTGCGGTTAATGCCGTGAAGCAAGCCACCCACAAAACCGTCAATTGCATAACACGAATGCGTCCCCAGCGATCGGCCAGCATGCCCGCACTCCAACCGCCTAATGCACTGCCAATTAAAGAGGCAGAGCCCAAAATACCCGCTTCTGATTTTGTCAGGATTGCCAGACTCAATAATATCGGCATCACCAGCGAATATATGGTGCTGTCCATTGAGTCGAGCGTGAATCCGCCCAGGCACGCCCACCATGTTTTCTGCTCATCCCTGTTTAATGTACTGTACCATCCTAATTTCATTGCTCACCTTCCGTTTTATAATAGTAATAGATTGAGCACCTTGTAGGTGTCGAGGGTTGTGATATTCAAATGCTTGGTAATTTAAAAATGAGTAAAAGCGCCATCGGTCAAAAATATCCCGAGATTGCTTTATTGTTGTGCGGTAAAGGCACAGTTAATCCAGTCGGCAAAATGCATCCTGCCAGTTGAAGGGCATCAGGTCGTGATAGTTCACGCCTTGCGCCTGCATTTTAGCGGGTAATGCAGCCTGAACCTGCTGTGTCGCCTGACTCATCGGGGCATTTACCCCCGCATCCTGTAGTGTTTTAATCACCTCGCCCATCTCTTCAGCGCGACGAACACCATGTTCAGCGACGCGGCTGATCAAGTAGTGGGGTAATTGGTCGTTCCACCCCAGAGAGGGGAAACTGGCATGGAGTGAGGAGAGAACCGCGTCTTCCACGCCATATTGCTTTGCCGCACTGAGGCACTCTGTCGTGAGCGCCTCCAGACCTTTGATCATTACACTGCGGCACATTTTGATTGCTGATACTTCACCAACATGCAAACTGGCGGCTTTGGCCTGGCAGCCTAAAGCATTAAAAAACGATGCGGCATACTCTGCATTTTTACCGCCCATCAGTAATGGTGTCAGAAGTCGTTTAGGGGGTACGGGCGCCATCACCGCCACATCCAGATACGCTCCAGCACCCGCCGCCACTTCTCGCGCGGCGGCGCGTTTGGTTTCCGGTGCGACGGAGTTAAAGTCGAGGAAACACTGGCCGCTCCGCAATAACGGGGCAGTTTGCTGCGCGACCTCAAATGCATTAGCGGCGGTGACCAGGGACAGTACCCATTCAGCGCCTTCCAGTGCCTCAGCGAGGGAACGGGCCGGGTGAACTAAACCCTGCTCTGCTGCTTTTAACGTCTCGCCCGAAGGAATGAGAAACTTTTTATCCCAGACACTGACTCTCGCGACCTGCGAGAGATCTTTTGCATAAATTTGCCCTGCCTCGCCAAAACCTATAATGGCAATGTTCGTCATATCTTGCTCCTTATTTGCCTGACCAGAGCGTACCAGGAATAGCCACGGAACCTTCAAACAGCAGGCGCGCGGTGCGAATCAGCCCACTGTTAATGACGTTGCCGTTCAGGTCTTGACTGAGCATGACGCTAAATTCCCCTTCCGGATGTTCAATGGATAGCCGATGCTCAAGTTCAGCACTGAGTTGTGCCACGCCTTCCGTTACCGCGCCAGGGATCAGGCAAGCCGTGGCCACACTCACGGCACCCAGTACGCCGATTGAGGCATGGCAGCGATGAGGAATAAATGTGCGGGTGGTAACGGTACCTCCTTTTACAGGAGGGGAAATCAGCGTCATCTTGGGGACGGTGCGCGTGCTGACGTCACCAAGATTCATGCGTAAACCCGCCTGTAAGCGAATGGATTCCAGCCGGGCCTTCAGCTCATTATCAGCGTCCAGCTGTTCACGTGTTTCTCGCCCGCTGCGTTGCAGATCGGCAGCGCGCACCAGTACCACCGGCATCCCGTTATCGATGCAGGTCACGTCAATGCCATCAAAGGTATCGCGTGCTTGCCCGGTGGGCAGCAACGCGCCGCAACTCGAACCGGCGATATCCTTAAAACGGATAACCTGTTCTGCCGCGCAACCGGGTACGCCGTCAATTTTCGTATCACCCTGATATTCCACTGCACCGTCAGGCGTTGCGATTTGCGCTTCGGCGATTTGTCCGGTGTTCACCATGAAAATCCGAACTCGTGTAAGAGGGCTTTGAGCGGTAATCAGTCCTTTTTCAACCGCAAACGGGGCCACGGCGGCCAGAATATTGCCGCAGTTCTGCCCGTAATCCACTTTTGCCTTATCAACGTTCACCTGAGCAAACAGGTAATCCACGTCGGCGTCTGAGCGTGCAGAAGCAGAGATAATCGCCACTTTACTGGTCAGCGGATCGGCCCCGCCGATGCCATCAATTTGTCGCCGATCCGGTGAGCCCATCACCGCGAGCAGCACCGCATCACGCAGTTGCTTCTCTTCCGGGAGATCGCTGGCCATAAAGCAGGCGGCTTTTGATGTTCCACCCCGCATCAGTACACAGGGGATTCGGGTCTGTTTCATGATGAAAGCTTCTGCAGGTCGTCAAGTGAATCAAGGTAGCGCAACCCTTTTTCAGCGAGATTTTCGCGCATCTGATAAATATCCAGACCGAGTTCACCTGATGCTAACCGCACGCGTTTACTCTCTTCATTGGCGACACGTTGCCGGGCAGTCTGTGCCACCGCGTCAGCATCAGTCCTCGGTACTATCACCACGCCATCATCGTCCGCGACCACGATATCGCCCGGATAAACCAGCTGGCCGGCGCAGATCAACGGGATATTCACGGAACCCAGGGTTTCTTTAACGGTACCCTGGGCATAGACCGCGCGTGACCAGACAGGGAAGTTCATCTCGCGCAGCGTTTGACTGTCGCGAATACCGATATCGCCTACTAACGCCACGACACCCCGTGCTTTTAACGAGGTGGCGAGGAGATCGCCGAAAAAGCCGTCATGGCAGTCAGATGTCGGTGCCACCAGCAAGACATCACCCGGTTGACACTGCTCGACAGCAACATGAAACATCCAGTTATCGCCAGGCGAGACCAGCACCGTCACGGCACTGCCCGCCACGGTGACACCCTGCTGGATCGGACGCACTCGCTTATCCAGCAGGCCCTGACGCTGTTGGGCTTCGTGAACCGTTGCTACACCAAAGTGGGCAAATTCTTTGACCCTGGCACCATCGGCTCGATGAATATTGCGCACGACCACGCCTTTTCTGTTCACCATGCTCATGCCAGATCCTCCGTCACGCGGGGGAACAGGCTCTGATACCCTTCACCGTGGGTAATGACCCGTGTTGAGGTAATACCGGTATTGCGTTTGGCCTGCACACCGCGCTGTAATGCGACGCGTGTATAGTATTCCCACAGATGTTCCTGCCCGGCCATGCACTGAATCGCCTGGTATTTCTTGTCCCAGACCGAAGTGATATCCAGCAATACATCCGGTTTCCACTGGCACTGCTCTGGCTGGTGGGGTTCAAAACAGTAGACAGGAGGTGCACCAATAATCGCCTCGCCGGGGCGATAACCTTCGGCCTGCGCGATGATGCGCGCTTCCTGCGTGAGATTTGCCGCGAGAGGATGATCGTAGTTATAGGGATCGGCAATCGAGTGTGTCAGGACAAAGTGAGGCTGAATGCGACGGAACACGTCGGCCAGACGGAACAACGTGTCTTTATCAGCGCGTAACGGATAGTCGCCCAAATCAAAGAACTCAATACTCGCCCCCAACACTTCTGCGGCAGCTTCCGCTTGCGTGCGACGGTGCTGTTTCACCGTCTCCTCCGTCATATTGCCTTTGCGCCATAATTTCGCTGATTCGCCGCGCTCACCGAATGAGAGACAAACAACGTGCACGTCATAGCCCCGTGAGCTATGCAGAGCGATTGCGCCACCCGCACGCCAGACGAAGTCAGCTGAATGAGCACTGACCACCAAAGCACTTTTTTTTGCTGCGTTTTCCATCTTGTTTCCCTGCTGTTGCGTTTTTTTCATCCTGCCATGCTGCCTCCAGGGCGAATAATGCCTTTCATTGCGCATGCTATGAGTTTTATTTATGTTGTGATGATGATCTCGGGGAAGGTAGATAAGGTGATGAATAAGAGAAGTGAAGGCTTTGATATAAAAATCATGCAATTAAGAGCACTTTGTTTGATTGCAGAAAGAGGAACAATATCGAATGCTGCTGAATATTTATTTCGTACTCAATCTGCGGTCACGCGATCAATTCGTGATCTTGAACACACTTTAGACACGCCATTGTTTGAGCGCCATGCCAGTGGCATGCTGCTGACCGATCAGGGGAAATGTGTGTTACCGCGTGCGCAGCGCGCGCTGCAAGAGCTCAACCGCATCCCAGCCTTGTTGGCAAGATTTAAACAGCGGGAAAGCGTGCGCGATGAGGCTGAACCCATCTGGTTGTTCAATGTGAGGCGGCTGAATATTTTTTTGCAGCTCTACCACCTGCACCATACGCAGAGTGTCGCCAATATGCTGGCGATCAGCCAACCCGCTGTCAGCGCCGCGCTTAAGGTGCTGGAGAAGGGGGCCGGTCAGGTGTTATTTCAGCGTTCGCCAAAAGGGATGATGCCGTCAGCGGCGGCACGTGAAATAGCACCTTATATCAGCCGGGCACTGAACGAAATTCGTCACATCCCAGAAGACCTGGCCGCACAGGACGGGAAATTGCAGGGCGTGGTTCACGTCGGCGCCCTGCCCCTGTGCCGCACTTCTCTGCTGCCTCGTGCCATCAGTCGTCTTGTCACTGCCCATCCAGCAGTGAGAGTGGTGACCAATGAAAGTGCATACAGCTGGCTGGTGACCGAATTACGGGCGGGTGAGGTTGATTTGATTCTGGGTGCGCTGCGACAGATTGATGGAATCACAGATATTGATCATCAGGTGCTGTTCAGCGAAGAGTTGGTCCTGCTAACCCGGCCTGAGCATCCCTTAGTGGGAAAGCCCGTCACCCCTGAAGATTTAGCGCAGACGCAATGGATTCTGCCGCGGGCGAATACGCCAGCCCGGCACTTACTGGATCAGGCCTTTAAGACGCTGGGGATCGCCTCTCCTGTGCCCGTCGTGGAGAGTGGCGACCTTGCCATCGTGCGTGGCCTGTTGATGAATTCCGATATGGTTGCGGCCGTCTCCTGGCATCAACTGGAATACGAATTACGCGCCGCCACGTTGGTGCCTCTGGCTTTCACTCTGCCCGATACGCAGCGTGATATTGGTATCACGCTGCGCCATGGGGCGCTCCACTCTCCCGCTACGCTGGCATTGATTGAATCTATTCGCGCTGAAGCCGTCTCAGACATCATCTAAACGAAATGCATACGGTGATTAACGTAATACTGCATGAATGGCAATTATGTCGGCGTTGTTCACCTGTTTCTCTCGCCAGAGACTATGCCAACTTGCTCACAATATAAATGTAACTCATACCTTTAAAAGGGTTTTTAAACAGACATAGCGCGCCAGGCTGCATACCGTGTAATTGGATTGTTAATACGCAACGACCACAAAATTAACCTCAGTCCCTTTACCGAGAACCTACCCATGAACACAGAAAAACTGGTCGATATCAAAGCCTGGATTGATGCACGGCCTATTTCGCCCTTTCAGTGGCGCGTACTCTTTCTCTGCCTGATTATCATCATGTTCGATGGCTACGATGCTGCGGTGATGGGGTTTATTGCTCCCGCGCTGATTGAAGAGTGGCATATTTCCCGTGCCGCCATGGGGCCTATCCTCGGCGCGGCCATGTTTGGCGTGGCGATAGGCGCATTGATTGCCGGTCCTTTGTCCGATCGCTTTGGGCGCAAGAAAGTCATTCTGCTGTCGGTGCTGATGTTCTCCACTTTCAGCCTCATCTGCGCGTTTGCTTCCACCCCCTTACAAATGGCCTTGATGCGTTTTATCGCCGGCTTAGGGCTGGGCGCCGTGATGCCCAACTGCGTCACGTTACTGTCAGAGTACATGCCAGAACGGCGCAAGGGCGTCATGATTACCTTGATGTTCAGCGGTTTTAATATTGGGTCTGGCTTGGGAGGTTTTATTGCTGCGGCTTTGTTGGCGCACTATCACTGGTCTGCCGTACTGATTTTTGGTGGCGTAATCCCATTACTGTTGCTGCCATTCCTCGGCGTGCTGTTACCTGAATCCGCCTTAAATCTATTGGTGCGTAAAGCGCCCCGTGCTCAGATCGCTGCTTTGCTGAACCGGATGGGCGGACATTTCACCCCGGACTCGGCCTTTATCCTCAATTCCCCTCGGATGAGTCGCAACAGCACCATTTCACAGCTGTTCCGTCACGGCTTTGCTCGCGGCACTATCATTCTGTGGATGACTTACTTTATGGGGCTGTTCGTCATCTATCTGTTGAATGGCTGGCTGCCGACCATTATGCGTTCCGGTGGCATTTCACTGGAGCAAGCCGCCGTGATTGCCGGTCTGTTCCAGCTTGGTGGTCCACTGGGCGGCATCATCGTCGGCGCGTTAATGGACAAGCTCAACGCGAAATATGTTATCGGCGTGGTGTATCTGCTGGGCAGTCTCTGTTTAGTCGCTCAGGGGATGTTTAACTTCTCTGGCGTGAGCCTTGGCATTTTCATCTTCATCATCGGCATGTGCATTAATGGTGCGCAGAACGGGTTGCAGGTTTATTCGCCCGCCTATTACCCCACGGAAATTCGCGCAACGGGGGTCAGCTGGATGCACGGTATCGGTCGTACCGGTGCCATATTAAGTTCTTCCGTGGGGGGCTTGCTGATCGGGGCATTTCCAGCACAATCCGCCATCTTCTTTATCCTTGCATTGCCCGCGCTGTTCGCTGCCCTCAGCATTGTGCTACATCGCAATATTTCGCTTTCTCTCAAGATGAAAGGTGCTGATCTGAGCGATCTTCCTGTGCTCTCGCAAACCCTGAATAACCGATAGTTTTCACAAATAAATTACTCACCCTACACATTGATTGACAGGAATTTTATGATGACCATTCCACTGTCGGAACCTTGCTTTGATATTGCCCATCTTGCTCACGTTGAGATTTATAGTGACAAATTTGAAGAGAGCCTCGACTTCTTTGTTAACGTCTATGGCCTGACCATTTCGGCTCAGGATGCGGATCATGCCTGGTTGCGTGCCTGGGATGATTACGAATTTCACAGTCTGAAGTTGACCCGACACCACACCACCGGAGTCGGCCATATTGCCTATCGCGCCAGTTCAGAAGCCGCATTAATGCGGCGTGTTGCGGCCATTGAGGCGAGCAAGTATGAGGTGCTGGGCTGGGTCGATAACGATCAGGGGCATGGTCGTGCTTTTCGCTTTTCAGATCCGTTCGGGCATGTTTTCGAGATTTACTACGATACGGTGCGCTATCAGGCTGAAGCTGAGGAGCGACCATCGCTGAAGAATTTGTCACAGCGTTATCATGCACGCGGTGCCTGCCCACGCCGTCTTGATCATCTCAATCTGTTAGCCGCGGATGTCAGCGAGTTCAAAAACTTTATGGAAACCTGTCTGGGCTCACGCGTCACAGAGATGATTCAGCTGGATAACGGCCGCATTGGCGGGTGCTGGTTCACTATCAATAATAAAACCTACGATCTGGCCTGTACGGAAGAGCACAGTGGCGGCAACGGACGTCTGCATCACGTCACCTATGCCACGGATACGCGCGAAGATATTCTGCGTGCTGCCGACATCTTTTTGGAGAATGATATCCACATTGAAACCGGCCCACACAAGCATGCGATACAGGGCACGTTCTTCCTCTATGTATGGGAACCTGCGGGTAATCGTATTGAACTGGCTAACTCAGGTGCGAGACTAATACTGGCACCTGACTGGCAAACGGTCGTCTGGACCGAGGCTGAAAGGAAAAAAGGTCAGGCATGGGGGCTAAAGACCATCGAGACGTTCCATACCCATGGGACACCGCCTTCTCAATCTTAATCTAATGGTTGATTTCCCAGCCATATTGTCCACGCGGATAGCATAAGCTGTTTGTTGGCACCGGCTCTTTACCGTTGTGCTTATCAGTTTATGCCGCATTTATTCGGCAGGCCATGCGAGTTGCAGAGCCGTAAATTTACACCGCCACAATGATAATTAAGGGCGCAAAGCGCCCTTTTCTTTTGCAAAAAATATTAAGCTAATTGCGTACTCAAGTGATTTATTAATTCGGGCTGCTCAGTATTCATGGTTGGGTCTAAACGAAACGCGCTCACACGTTCCGCCATAATCGCCGCATGTTCCGCCATCAGCTGTGCCGCCGTGGCGGATTCTTCCACCAAGGCTGCGTTTTGTTGCGTAGTGGTGTCGATCTGCTCCATCGCAATATTGATTTGCGCAATGCCGTCGTTCTGCTCCCTTGTGGCTTGCGCAATTTCATTGATCAGCTGCTCAATACCCTGCACATTGGAAACGATATTCGACATACCTTTATGCGCTTTATCAACCAGTTCGTTACCCGCGCTGATGCGCGACACTGAATCGTCTATCAAGGACTTGATCTCGCGGGCAGCATTAGCACTGCGTTGCGCCAGCGTGCGCACTTCGCCGGCCACCACCGCAAATCCTCTGCCCGATTCGCCAGCTCGCGCGGCTTCTACTGCCGCGTTTAGTGCCAAAATGTTGGTCTGAAACGCGATGCCATCAATCACCGAAATGATGTTCGACATCTTAGAGGATGAGTCAGAGATCTCTTTCATACGCGCAGAAACATCGCCCATCACTGAGCCGTTATCTTTTACAATCACTGTCGCTTCTGACACAAACTGGCGTGCATTGGCAGTGTGATTGGCCGTATTGCTAAGGGTTGCTGTGAGCTGCTCCAGCGTTGCAGCGGTCTCTTCCACGCTGGCGGCCTGCTCCTCAGTGCGTGAAGAGAGTTCCTGATTACCCAACGCAATTTCATTTGCCGCAGAAGAGATACTGTCCGATCCGCTACGTACCTTCATCACGGTGTTACGCAGGCTCTCTGTCATTTCACGCAGCGCAGCCATCATTTGACCGAGTTGGTCTTTGGAATTGACCTGCACATCCACAGACAAATTGCCGGAAGCCACCTCGCGGGCGACGTTGACGGCAGAACGGAGCGGTAGCACGATGCTTCGCGTGATAAACAGCGCCAGCAGCGTTCCCAAAATCACCGCGGCCACGCCCACGGCAATCAGCGTCGAAACCGCTGACGTGCCTGCATGCTGAATACTAAAACCACGTTGATCGATCGCGCTTTGCTGGTTTTTTACCACCGCGCGCACAGCAAGCGAATAGGCTTTCATGGCCGGGAAAAGACGAGTGCGGATCATCTCCCCCGTCTGAGCGGCATTGCTCTGTTCGCTGGCCTTCAATACCTCTTTGCGTGTGGTGGAATAGACTTCACGCGCTTCCGCCACCGCTTGCATAAGTTGTTCGCCTTCTTTGGAGAGCACCAGGCTCACCAGCGATTTCTGCACTTCGCTGGCTCGCGCGGAGTTCTTCTTCATCTCTTCCGCAGCATATTGTTTCACGCCGGCATCCTGCGACGTCATCACTACTAATCCTAATGCGGCATTGCTATCAATGATGGCAAGCCATTCGGTGGAGAGCCGTTCACGCACCAAATAATTGCTGGTCATGGTATCGGTGTCATACATCATTTCACGTAAATAGACCACGCCGGTGATGACCATGCCGATCATCAGCACTAGCACCAGTGAAAAACCGAAGCCTAACCGGGTTCCCACGCCCAAATCCTTTATTTTCATTTTAATTGCCCCATCTGTGTTATCACTCTGCAATCAACGCGTTATCCGAGCAAATGACACACAGCCATTACTTGCCCTGCGTGACGCTTAGCTCGAATATGATTAGTTAACAAATTGTTCAGATATGTTATCGGCTTTGATGGGGTAAAGTTTACGTAGGCGGCGTGGGTTAAACATGGCGTAGCAGCCATTTAAGGCTGCTACTGAATGGATAAGATAAATAATGTAAAACCATTTAAATCACTATCATAGAAATACATTAACCATGCTAACTGTCACTCACTTTCCATGCCGCACAGACCCGTTTGCTTCTGGCCTTTATAAGTACAACTAAATTTACCGCGTTGCGAATTCCGGCAAGAATAAACATCCTCACCCTCTTGGGTTGAGTGGGTTATTAATTCTCCCCCCACCGATCTGCAACAAGATTTAAAACCTGATGGCGTAGAGAAATTACATTCTTTACGTTATGACTCAGTCAACGCAGTAAAACCGCTGCGAATATTCTGCATTAACTCTGGATCTTCAGAATTTGCCATTACTGTTTCAGTAGCGCTACCGGTCACGGCTTGAGCAACATTACTGCCAGTGGATTTCGCTACCACTGCGCTGGATAGCAGGCCAGTTAATGAATCGACGGCTTGCTGGTTTTCTGCCTCGCGTTTTTGCGTATACTCAGCATTCGAGCTCGCCTGTTCAGCTTGTATCGTCAACTGCTGTTCCATGAACAGTTGATTATTAACATCGACCTTTCACGCAGGCCAGCTAATGCCAAAGTAGCCTGTTTCAGACTGGAACTCTGTTTTTCATCGAGGTTATCGGCAACCACTTTCATGTTGTTTTTATCCAGGGGATATAAGCGACTTTTCTCAGCTGTTGCCCCCCACCCCTGGTTTAGCGTTTGTTGCTGCTGAACGAAGTGGCGTGATAATGCGCTGTTCCCCTTTCTACTACTGAAGGAAATCAGATTGTTATACATTTCATCCGTAGCAAATGGCGTGAGATCCACCGCCGCGGCAAACTTCTTCAATAAAATCGCATCATCTTCGCCCAGCATAAAGCGTTTATTATAAGAGAGTGCACGATAAATACATCGTGTGTGCTGTGCCTAATTCACGTTGGTAACGCATCACTTCTTTCTCATACTCCATCATGACTTTAATGGCACTCATTTTATCGCTATTTTTAAAATAATCAGCCTGCGAAGAAAAGAGCTGATACTGTTCGGTCATGTAGGCGGAGTAATCTTTATAATCGCCCTGGGTAAAATTAATGCTCTCTCGAAAAACAAAGTATTTATACTGATGCGATGTTTCCATTTCACGAGAGACGGCATCATCCAGATTAACGCTGCTCGCCCTTAAGGGTGTATCGACACCATAAACACTACAAGCCCTGAGAAAACCATTGCGCATAGCTAAATAGGCTTCATAATTCTTACTGTCGATTAAGGCTTTGGCGCTATTTAACTGACTTTCACACTGGGGATTATTATTTTCATTTATTCTGCAAGCAGTGAGAAGTGAAGTAACAGATAGAACAGCGATCAATATCATTGACTTAAGGTTTTCATGGTTCACCCTGATTATTGATGTGGGATACAGACCTGAGAGGTAGTAACATAATGTTATTATAAAACTCAACCCAACTTCAAATACCTTGTAGGGGGGTATTTAAAAATATTTCTTAATGATGCCAACCCTGTACTATTCAGAGTTAAAAATCGTTAAAGTCACTTAGGAACGCCATTTATCGCGCCATAACCCGCACCACTTGCAAAAAATATGAGCGAGCCTGCCGCATTGAATATTCTCCCAGGTTCCATGCAACACTTTCACCCTCTCTGCCTTTATATAAGAAGGCTTTTATCAGTCTACACCCTCGCAAATACTCGGCTACTGATGGAACATTCATACAACCCTAACTTCATATAATAGGCATTATATGAAGTTAGGATCCCAACGAGGATCCGGGTATGATGGGATCCTCTGTGCGTCTGAACGCGCGCGTACAACAAATACGGCGCTGCTGCGCGAGTTCTGAGGGTATATTCCCCTGCACTTTTATCAGAATTCACGTAGCAGCGTCTGACGATGATTTAGTCTGAAAAGTGAGCATGATGGCTGAAATATCACCTGTGACGGGACTCGCGCCGCCCGACGGAAGCGATATGTCCGACCGGCTGCGAGAGTTTGTGCAGGATCGTGAAGCGTTTTCCGATAACACCTGGAACCAGCTTCTGAGCGTGATGCGGATCGGGAGCCGATGGGCGGCCGAACACGGCCGGCGCTTCCTGCCGATGTCGCCCGCCGACCTGCGCGACTATCTGCTGTGGCTGCAGGCATCGGGACGGGCTTCCTCGACCATCAGCTCGCATGCCGCGCTGATTTCAATGTTACACCGTAACGCCGGGCTGGATCCGCCGAACCGTTCTCCGCAGGTTTTTCGCGCGGTAAAGAAGATTAACCGCACCGCGGTGGTCACCGGCGAGCGCGCGGGCCAGGCAGTTCCGTTCAGGATTGGTGACCTGCTCACCCTTGACGAGCGCTGGTCTGGCGCCGACCGGCTGCAGCAGCTGCGTGACCTGACGTTTCTGCACGTGGCCTACGCCACCCTGCTACGCGTCAGCGAGCTGGGGCGGCTGCGCGTGCGCGATGTTTCACGCGCCCCCGACGGCAGGATCGTGCTGGACGTGGCCTGGACCAAAACCATTGTGATGACCGGCGGTCTGATTAAGGGGCTGAGCGAGCTGTCTTCGCAGCGGCTGACGGAGTGGCTGACAGCCTCCGGGCTGATTGCCGAGCCGGATGCCTTTATCTTCAGTCCCGTGCACAGAACAAACCGCGCGCGGATCGAGACGAAGCGGCCGCTTTCCACCCGCGCGCTCGAGGACATTTTTGCCCGCGCATGGCAGGAAGCTGGCTCTGGTCAGGAGATGAAACCCAACAAAAACCGCTATCGCGGCTGGTCGGGTCACAGTACCCGCGTCGGTGCTGCGATCGACATGGCCACCAAGAAATACAGCACTGCGCAAATCATGCAGGAAGGCACCTGGAAGAAGGCGGAGACGGTGATGCGGTATATCCGGCACGTTGATGCACACGCGGGCGCAATGGTGGACCTGATGGATTTGGTCAAGATGGAACAACTCAGTAAACGATAGCGGACCGCTGGCTGATGGCATAACCGTTTTCACAATCTGGCGGGTGCTGAACGCTGCGCTTTCGGACAGAAAAATGCCCCTGCCGCTGATAGAATGGTTGTCCTGCACTGCCGGTACAGCGGACTGAAAATACCACGCATGATATGACGGAGGGACTTATGGCAGTTGATAAAAACGGATTCATTTCGCTTCCGGATTTCAGTGGTTTTCAGCCAGCTTTTTCGCAACTGGTAACTGACACAGTACAACAACTCGTTGCTGCAGTGCCTGAACTCATCCACAGTATTTATGTGTATGGCAGTCTTGCAGAAGGCAGAGCCGTTGAAACGCAGTCGGATCTCGATCTGACCGTGATTTTCAGTCGTGAGCAGGATGCATCAGCTTCCCAAAGACTCTCCGATGTAAAGTCTGCGCTTGAACGGGAGTATCCGGTAATTTCTAAAATCGACATCGATCCGGGTGTATTGGATACCGTGATGCAACCTGAAAATGCAGAGCGCTGGGGTTACTGGCTCAAGCACCATTGTGTCTGCGTTTACGGCGATGATCTTCGGGAACGTTTCGAGCCTTTCAGACCTTCAAGGGAGATTGCGATTGCCGTTAACGGTGATTTTCTTGCCGTACTGAATGGCTATGTTTTCCAGATGAAACCCAGTATGGAACCGTTGCAGCGCCATCTCCTTCAGCGGGCCGCCGCACGCAAAGCCATCCGAGCGACAAATATACTGAGAGAGGAGAATGATCGCGACTGGCCAATGTCGCTTGAAGAGCACTGTAATAAATTCAATGAACGGTATCCGGCGCTTACTGAAGAAATGGACTATTTTTTAAGCATCAGCCACCGCCCTCGCGGTGATATTATGGCTTTTGCGGGCAGGATCATTACATTCGGCTACTGGCTGAATGCGGAGTATCAGTCCCGGCAGCGATGAGTGTGAGCGGCAGACCTGATTTGCAACTCGTTACCCGGTAACTCAATATTTAGTGCCGTCTCATACGGGACATGAATATCTTAACTTTAAAAAAACCGACATTTCACCTAGATGTAACTTGCTGATATTGTAGGGAATTATTATATCGGCATATCCAGGGCGCCTGAATGTAAGCGTCGTTTTTTTGCAGGATCTCAAAGGATTTTCACTGTGGAATTAATTAAATTTTTACTTGAGTTAACCTCTTTCTGAAATTTCAGATACCGCTTAAAAGTCATTTATCAGTATTCGCGCAATAAATATGAATTCACTGTTAAATAACACTTCTCTGACTTCATTCTCAGATAACTTTAGACTGCTCAGGGACGTACGCCAGCAGTTATTAAAACCGCGATTGATGGCGGAAAATCTCTGGATGATTTCCTGATTTAAGCGAAATCGTTCACCTGAATTGAGATGAAAAGTCTCAACTTACAGAAAAGTGGGCCAGTTGCCCACTTTTTTGCATTTACTGATCCCAGCGTCTTAAGGCTCACACCTTATAATATAATCAGATAACTTCGGGTTTACTTGTTCGTATCGCCAATGTAATGTGCAAAATCATTTCTGACTGGCTAATAATAATAAACAGTTCGGCGAACACAGATGAATACTTCACTTGCCGCGATTAAGGCTATATCCCCGTTTAAGGCTGTACAGTCACTGAGCCCACTACAGGCAGACGTGATCAAGACGATTGCGCTCGCGGCAATGCTGGCCGACCACGTTAATATCATCCTGCTGGGCGGCCGTAGTGAATTTTTATATGCCTTTGGTCACGCTGCATTTCCACTTTTCACCCTGCTTTGGGCTATTAACTTACCGTCTGATCTGACTGGCTTGCGCGAGCGCACCCGACGCCTGTGGATCTGGGCCTTTGCCACCCAGCCATTATTCTGGCTGGCCTTCATGATGAAGGGACAGTCCTGGATGGCGCTGAACATTCTCTTTGCCTACGCAGGTTGTACGCAACTCCTCTACTGGGCTAAACGCTGGGGCATTAACGGCGTGATGGCAGGAATTAGTTTACTCCTGACGGTTGCATGGCCACTGACACCGGCAAGCTACGGTGTCATCGGCATTGTCTTTTGTCTCATGTGTTTAGCCGGCAGATATCATGCAGGCCTGGCTGAGAATGGCGCTTATCTGTTCGCAGTGTTTATTGCTATGGGGTGGTTAAATATGCCGCCGGTAATTAGCGGATGGTGGGCTGACGCACTGACCTTTGATTTCATCCCTACCCTTGCCATCCCTTTGCTTGTCATCTGTGTTGTTTCGGCTTTACCGGTAATTTCAGTAAGAAGGATATGGCCCCGTCGCTTTTTTTATCACGCGTATGCGGCTCACCTGACCCTCCTTGGCGTGCTGGCTGTTCTGCCGGGTAAGTTCTGAATTGCCTGACCGCGTTAGCCTGACGGTACGAATGGTTGCCGTTTCCCTTCCTGTGACGACTACCTGTCCTGTTCAAGTGCGTGAATCTTGCTCATGTTAACGATTTAAACTAATATACATTCAGTGTAATCGTTAAGGAGGTTTCTCATGAACAACGTTCAGGAAAAACGTCACCAGCAAAAATATCCGGACAACCAGACTGCTGCACTTCGACTGAAGAATTTCGCAGAAGAGCTTGCCGAAGATATGAGCGCAGGCATAACGCCTGTCAGTCAGGAGAGTATGGGGCTGACCGACTCTCTTTTTGCCATCGAGGCGATTGTTCAGTCCCTGCATCATCGTGCTCTGAAAGCGATGACGCCGGAAAAGAAAAAACTGCTCCGTCGCCAGGTCAGTAAGGCGATGTTTCTCTCTACGGTTGAGCAGGATGGCGGAATGTACACCTCAGCGGAGACGGCAAAATTACTGGGTTTCTCCAAGGTTACAATCAAGGCGAAGAAGGATGCTTATAAGCTGCTCGCGCTGAAAATCGATGGTGAATTCTGCTACCCGGTCTTCCAGTTCACCGGCGATGCCGAAAACTCTGAAGACGGTGTGCTTAAGGAGCTGCCAAAACTGCTGGCACAGTTGCAGGGGGTCAGCGACAGGATGCAGTATTCATTCTTTATGGAAGAACGAAACACGCCGCTGAATGGCCTGAAACCTGCAGGACGGAGTTACACCATCGCTGAACTGCTGAAAGAAAACCCGGACGCCGAACTGATGGCAGAAATTTACCGGCTGGCGCGGTTGTTCGGAAAGCAGGACGCCGCCTGATTTTTAAAGGGGGAACTGTATTCCCCCTTGCTCCCCTCACTCTTCTACCGGTATACCCAGTTCGAATGTGAGTATGTCGGCTGCCTCAGTGCCTTCAAAAATAAAATCGCTGAGGCGGACCTGATCCTGCGTGATAACCATTTCTTTGCCAGCAGGATCGCTGTGCCAGAGTGCGTAGCACGCCTGCTGCGCAACATTCGATATAAACTCTATGCCGTTCAGACCTGCAGTGTTGGCCTTTCTGGCAAGCGACTGAGTCACCAGCCGTGATCCTGTTGTAAGATCGTGAACTGTTATGTCTGTCTTCATCACCAGCAGGGACGTCTGCAGTATCTGGATGCCGGTCAGCATCACGATGTCAGCAATAAAGTACCGCTCCAGATCGGACTCTGTCATTCCCTTACGCTTCTGAAACACTTCTTTCATTGCTGTTTTTGGCGAGGGTGCGGTGTACATGGTGCCGTATGTGCCGTCGACCAGCCCGTATCGGGTGTCACGCCCGTCACGGTTAAAAAAGACATTACTTCCACCGTGGGCGCCTTCCTGCAGACGCACCATGCGCGAACCGGCTGGCAGGATGATGCTGCAGGAAGTGATCGTTACATCTGAAAGCGCATCAATTTTTTTGAGCGCTGCAGCATCCTGCGCAGACAGGTGCGATGTATCTTCCTGAATAGAAACCATTATGAAGCCACGGGTTGCGTTTAATTCTGATAGCTAATTGTATCACGCATCAGGGTTTTCAGGCAGTTAGAAGGGGCCTCTTACGCTACTGGCCATCCAGGCGGCAACTTCTACTTCATGATGACGGTAAATATCAGACTCATTATGGTACTCCCCATTAATTGAATCGCCATGGGTTTAACAGACACCTCAGAGCTCACCGTATGCTTACTGTGCACCAGAGTTTTATGTGTATTCAGAAACACAGGTCAGCATTAAAATTATGTTTTATATAACTGATTTAACAGATTGGAACCATGCGAGGCGTAGATTTTTTCGCAGAATACAGGGCCGATTTCTGCTATAAAGGGTTCATACATTTCACGGTTGAATGATGGAAACACTATGAATGTAAGTGAAGCAGCGCTTCTGAAGTCCGGGTTTAGCCAGGCAGACCTGCAAAAGCTGAAGAACAATGTAGCTAATTATGGAGGCACGCTGGATTCAGCAACTCATGATCTTGCAAATCGCTTCAACGCCTCAAAGTGGATTACTATTATCGCTTTAATCATACTGTTTCTCACCCTGATAATGGCATCAAAAAGTACCAGTATCACTCTGGGGCTAACGTTAGCGATTGTATTGCCTTTTATATGGTACATAACTCCACTTAAAATGGGTTATAAATCGTGGCGTTACAGAAGATCACTGGTTACTTCTGAACCGAAGAAGAAGCAGAGATAAGGTCGAATATGACTTTAGCCTTAACGCCATAGCCCACGATTTGCATGGTGAGTTGTGGCTGGCTCATACTACTGACTTTCCTGTAATAATCCGCAGGCAGATACCGGAATAAACGCCAGGCACCAGGGCGTCGGAGCAGGCCGAATACGCTGTAAGCACTGGCAGCAAGCGATACTGATTTATAGACCCCCAACCCGCTGTTTCGGCTGAATCCCATGAATTGCGCTGACGACATCGCGGCATCGGCCACCAGACCTTCAGAGGTTTTATCTTCCGTGGCATAATGTGCCACCTCTTTGCTTATGCTGTTCGCAGCATCGGTAACCAGAACGGCTCCGATCAGAACCCCCACAGGGGTCATTGAACCAATCAGGGTAAGGCCAGCAGATAATTCAAAGCCAGACAACACCACATTCACAGCAGAAATCGCGTACCCGACTATCTTGTTATTTTCGCGGATAAAATCTACTTTGGCGTAAAGCCTTGCTGTCTTCATGCGCAACATCCGCGCCTGTTCTTCAAGACTGAATGTCTCTGCACGGAGATTCTTGATGCACGCCAGGCTCTCATCGTCAGATTTTGCCCGACGTGCGGCGGCGAACTGTTGATCTACCACCTCTTTAATTTCCTGCACAAACTTCATCCGGGTCATACCATCCCGAAGATGGAAAGATGACAGCTTGTTGGCCGTATGAATCAGCTTTCTGGCTTCCAGATTGATCATTGTGTCAGCCCAGGCTTTATTTCTTCCACCTGAGTGCATCTTATCCAGCAATGCGGTATCCATTAATTTCTCCCTGTATACGCTGTAATCGATAATACCCCGTTAAATTGAGCTGTAAACCGTCGACTTATCAAAAGTTATGCCGGTTATGACACGATAGTTTCTCTTACGCGTAATTTCCTACAGCCGTAAAGAACACCTACCGGAGACAATTGAAAAAGCAAAAACCATCTGGACCGATGCTGAAAAACCGCTGATTTTCTTTATCATCATCTGTCGCATAGAAGGTAAAAACAGAGTTTTTGAAGAACTGGAAACTCACTTCTTTTCACGAAACAACGCTAAAAAAATTTGATCCCAGCCCGCGCTCCCCTGGCTTGTTAAGCGCGCTAAGTACAACAACATGGTAGATGGGGATTAGCGCCAGCAACTGTCCTGAGAATTTAACGGTCTTCTCTGTTTAGATGGCGGCGTGCAGAACATACCCTTGGGTAAAGTTCTGCGCGAGCTCCCCACTTTCAAACCAGTAAACCCGTCTTGAGGTCGAGTTTAAAAGGCCGCCAGCCACCAGGCGGATCCCATTCGCCATTGCCATGCACCGTATCATTGTCTATTGATGAAATGACCACACCATCGATGGCGCACCGGCTCGATATCCAGAGAATGCCCGCTTGAATATCAATAAGAAAAACGTGGCAGTAGCTAGCAACCAGCACCCGATCATTCAGCCAGTCAGAATTGACGTCAGGGACTGAATAAATGTGGCCGACGTAATCTTCCAGTGGATGGCTTCTGAACGAGTGTGTGACCAAATCAAAAACATGAAAGTGGTCGCCACAGATGATGGCCACGTGCGTATCATTCAGGAGAAATTCAGAGAAGGCGCTGCTAATAAGCCAGCCATCATCATCAGCACGAATATATAGCTGTAAGAGAAGAACGGGCTCGCCGTTCTTACGGATCAGCAACAGCCGGTCCTTTTCTCCCTTAAGGCCAAAAGGATTGAGGTCGATGACGGTAACATCTTCCGTTTCATCAACGGGTGTGGACTCTTCAAGATAAGCCGCTTCTAAAGTCACTGAGCATCCAAAAGTTTTAAAAGGTGGTCTTATACTACTTTACGGGCTGGTGCCATGACAGCACCGTACGTTACCTTAACTCCGCGGCTTGACACCTTCCCACCCTTCCGCCGGTTAAGTTGCGGCCTTTCAGGTACACTATCTTCGATCGTTCGTTCCCGAAAATTGGGACACAACGCCGGGTAATTTTTGAGTATTGTTAAAAGTCGACTTTAAATCTCCTTGGAATTGACGGATAGTCGCTGAGCCTAGCGAATTGCTCATCAACCTAGCAGGATATTTCCTAGTTTATTTACTAAATATCAATAATATAAATAAAATCGCGAAATGTATCTTATGTTAACGGGATCCCCAGATATTCCGCGCAGTTTAGAAAATTAACCGCACTGCGGTGATCGCGGACGAGCGTGCGGGCTAGGCTATTCCATTCCGGATTGGTGACCTGCTTACCCTTGATGAATGCTGGTCTGGCTCCGATCGGCGGCAGCAGATCCGTGACCTGACGTTTCTGCACGTAGCCTATGTGGCGCTATTATGCGTCAGCGGGTTGGGCCGCCTGCGTGTGCGTGACATTTCCTGAGCGTCGGAAGGCAGGATCGTAGTCGATGTGGTCTGGACGAAAACTATTGTGATGACCGGCGGGCTGATTAAGAGGCTGGGTGACCTCTCGTCGCAGCGGTTAACGGAGTGGCTGACCCTATCCGGGCTGTTTAATGAGCCGGACGCTTACATCTTTGGTCCGGTTCACCGCACCAATCGTGCCAGGCTTGAGTTACATAAGCCTCTTTCCACCCGCGCGCTGGAGGACATCTTTGCCCGCGCCTGGCAGGAAGCCGGCTACGGTCAGGAGATGAAACCCAACAACAATCGCTACCGCGGCTGGTCGGGTCACAGCACCCGTGTCGGTGCAGCAATTGATATGGCCACCAAGAAATACAGCGCCGCGCAGATCATGCAGGAAGGCACCTGAAAGAAAGCGGAAACGGTAATGCGCTATATCCGGCATGTCGATGCCCATGCGGGGGCAATGGTGGGGCTAATGGAGCGTCGTCATAAGGACTGAAACACAAATCCCAGCCCATAGAGTCAGTTGCGGTTGCGGAATTAATCCGCCTCATTGTTTTATTATTGTGCTAAATCATTGAAAATGCTGAATAGTAAATTCTAACAGAAAGTTGAAAATGACAAAATTATCGTTACGGAGATGCCTTAAGACGGTAAGTCGCACGTTTTTTCGGATACTGGCAGACAGAAATCTTGCTGTTGATGATCAGGACGTAAAGCGACATATTGTGTTGCCGCGCTGGGACGCTAAACTGGGTGATGCCATCTTATCTTCTTTCTTTTTGCGTGAAGTCGCCTCGTTAAACATCCGGGTAACGGTGCTCACGGTACCGGAGCTGGTTACGCTGCATCAAGAGGTTTTCGGTGTCGACAGAGTGTTAGTCACTTCAGCTAATCCAGGTATTCGTGAATTTATCCAACTCGCGCGAAAAATTGGGCGAGTCGATGCCGTCGTCCATTTGGTAGGCAGATTGCAGCCTGCAGAAATCCTGTTTATACGTCTGCTTCGGCCTGCCACTCTTTATTCACTGGATGACGCGTTGCGTTGTGTTAACCGTAAATTAGGGAAAGTAACAGCAAACCTTAACGTGGTAGATCGCTACCGGCATGTACTCTATGACCTCGGCGCATCGGCGATAAACAGTGACTACATTGTGCCACTGCCTGCGGTACTTCCCGCATCCGACTCGGCACCGCAGATCCTCTTTAACCCCTGGGCCAGCCGTCTGGATAAATCGCTGTCAGAGCACTGCGCGGTGGCTACACTACGCGCAATAGCCGCTGCGTTTCCCCTGCATCGAATTGGAATAATTTATGGCCCAGCAAGTTGGGCACAGACAAAACGCATTGAAGCCATCGTTTCTTGCAATAATGTGCAGTGCATAACTAACATCGTCTCACCTACTGACGTAGCGGGCTATATGTGCCGGGCCCAGGTGGTAATAAGTGTCGATACCGCCATCGTGCATCTTGCTGTCGGGTTAAAAAAACGCTTGATTGCTATTTATCCTGGGACTCCTGAGATGTCCAACCCGTGGTTACCTCCAATCTCCTCACTTACCACCGTGATTTACAGCCCTCAGTTTATCTCCGCGACTAGCGGGGGGAAAAAGAACATGAATAACTTCTCGCTCCCACTTTTGCTTGACGCCCTTAAAGAGAAGGTATCTCCTGGCATACAGCGTTTTGACCGCCTGTCACTGCGGGCAACAATCGTGCCCGGCTTGGGGGTTGCGACAGGTACTCTGGCCCGCCAACTGCCATTGATCGCCAAGGAATTTCCCGAAATCGCTGACTGTTTTCCGGGCACACTGAATCTTAAGCTGGAGCTTCCGCTGGAAGTGATCCGCCCCGATCATCGTACCCCTCCGTTGGCATGGACTCCTAGCGGCCGAACCCTTGAGGTATTTGACTTACTGCGGATAGAGCTGGAGTTTGCCCATTTAGCCACACCAGTTGATGCTTGGTTATACGTTGCACATGGTTCGCCACATCGCGCCACTCCCGATCTTCACGAAGTGATAACGAGAAAATTGGCAATCGGTGATGTTCGCCAGTGTCGTATTCATCTATCTGCTGGGTCTGCCGCCGTGCCAGCCGATGCCGTTCAAGCCAGTTCAGCGAACAAAGTTTCACTTTCCACCAGCCAGTAATTTATATCGGGCTCAATATGTAAGAATAGCCCAGCTAAAAGTGTGCCATTTGCCAAAAAATCTGCCACCGATTCAATGCGGCTGGCAGTACGTCTGAAATAGGTATTATACAGTTTGAGCAAAGCTACGGGCCTGAGCAGAAAGCATTCGACACTCAAGTCCGAACGCCGCATGACTTCACAGCTGGTGAAGTTATACAAAGGTCGATAACCGGGATCGATAACTTCTCCGCTGATGTTGACTACTGATTCAGGTAAAAGTGATACCAGATTTTTTATACAACCTGGATTACCCCACGCATGGCGCTCTTCTGCCAGGCCCGTTTCCAGCGCTCTTCTCAGGAGTGGATTGCCCGGCAGGGATCCAAACAGACACTCACTGTGCCAGTGCAATTTGGTGCTCAGTCCATCAGGAAAAAGGCTATCGCTAGGATCCCGCAGCATCAAAGTATCTGCATCCAGCCATACCCCGCCATACTGTTGTACCCAGGCCATGCGTATAAAATCACTTTTGGCGACAATCTCTTCAATTCCCGTTGCCAGAGTAAAAGGCAACGGCTCGAAGGCCCAAAGCTTGTTCAGCACCACCGGATCAATCGAATCTTTGAGCATCTTTGGCGTCAGTAGCAGAAAGCGATCGCCTAGTGCTCGTCGCATTGATATCAGCGCAAGGGCAACATAAGGTGACATCACCTGACCTGGCGCATTTTCCCAGTAGGTGACATAACGTGGAGTCTGGTTAATAACGACTGTCATTGAATACTCCCACTCATTTCCGTCAATTGGCCCCGGTATGTCAGATAGCTTCTCAGCAATTGAAGTGAAGGGCGGCAGGCAGGTTGTCGAAGAAATTCATTCCCTAACGCCGAACGATAAAGTCTCAGCCATACCGGATCTGCAACCTGCGGCAGAAAACTCTTCAACCCCTCTCTATTCTCCTCACCAAACAGCAGACGTAGCATGCGCAAAATGGGTTGATAGTCATTCGCTGCGAGCAGTCGAGCTACACTGTCATCCAGAACTCCAGCGATCGCCGTTCCGTTCAGTCGATCTTCAACTGCGGCATCACGCAGTGCTATGCGGGGATCGATGGCAACTGGATATAGAGCGCGAAATGATTTCGCGCCACTCATCAGTGAGTTGTAGAGCACTTTATCCGCTGTAGCACCGGTGACCAAAACGTCATCGCCAAAAATAACGTGTACCCCACCCCATCGATAAAAATTCTCTGCCGGAATAACGTGATCCTGAACCAGATTGACACGATCACGCTCCTCTTGACTAAGGCTGGCGTAGTTTTCACACGGTGGTGCTATACGCGGCAGCTTAACGTTAACGATGGTTGGTAAATCCATATGAGCCAGCTTAACGTTGATATCTTCAACCACGAGGTCATAAAGCACGTTCGCAGTGGAAGGGACATTACGCCAACCGGTGGTCATCATTGCGACATCGTCACCCTGCTCTTTTGCTTCAATAAATAAGCGACGCCAAGGAGAATCGACCTTTTCCAACTCGGAACTGAGGTAATGAGTTAAGCGCTGGGCAAACCAGGCAATATCCGCCACCCCACCATATTTGGCTCGGCTATAGATAGCGGCGAGATG
The DNA here is from genome assembly GCA_948099535.1 of Jatropha multifida. Taxonomy (NCBI): domain Eukaryota; kingdom Viridiplantae; phylum Streptophyta; class Magnoliopsida; order Malpighiales; family Euphorbiaceae; genus Jatropha; species Jatropha multifida. Next base: position 6,167 of record CANUEX010218675.1, on the reverse strand, counting down.
TGATGCATCTTCTCCACTGCACATTTCTTCAAAGCGGCCATTTCCCAGCGGCGTCAGATGATACAGCGAATGCCCCCCGAGGACGGACACATAGTCCGACATGGAGATCAAACCTTCGGTAAGTAGACCTGCGGCAAAAGTACGAAAGCCAGACGTGACATGCATCGGTTCAATTTTTTTTTGTGCCTGGCGGAATTGTTCTAAACGAGCATGAGCCGAATCAGCTTGCATCCCGTTCTGCACATCTGAGGAAAGGAAGTGATTCAAGATAAGCCTCCTTTTTTCTCTTTTGACGTAGAGGGAGCGAGTAAATCCTCAAGTGCAACATCAATCCGGTTTCGCTGTTTAAAATAACTCAGCTGCTTGAGTCCTAATGGATGGAGCACATGAATCAGTTCTGCAATACCGGCCCCTGCATCACGCGGATCATGCGTGTCAGAACCTAAGGTAAATGGAATGCCGAGGTCGATGAGTTGCCCCAGCAGCGTACGTGACGGATAGGACCACAAACCTTCAACCTCTATACCTGAGATTGGGTCTAACGTGCTTTTGCGCAGCCCAGACGCATTCAGTTCCCAAGCCATGCCACTGCGTGCCAATGTGCCAAGTAACGGCGAAAAATAGTTTAAAAAAAACGCCTCAGAAATGCCGCGAAGCAGGCTGTCCGCGTGGCCTACTGCGTCGAAGAGATCACTCTCCAGCAATCCCTGTAAACTCTCGAAGTAACCTTTAAGGAAAGCTTTACCGCTCAGCTTTGGGAGTTCCCATACTTTGACCATCGTCTCCTGACTCAGGGTGACGTAATGGATTGAGCCGATAGCAAAATCGATTGGATATCGTGCAAGGAGCTTGCTGGTGTAGTCTTCGGTTCCCGGCATATAATCCAGTTCAAGCCCGGAGAGCAACGTAATCTCTCCACGATAAGCACGCCGCGCATTATCAATATCGGTAAAATATTGATCCAATTCGCTTTCTAATAAGCGATTGTTGCTATCAACCGGAAAAGGGGCATGATCTGTGATGGTGAGAACGGTGACCCCTGCTGCGATGGAAGCAGCGACCAACTCATCCACGTTGCCAACCGCATGTTTGGAGTAGTAGGTATGGCTGTGGCTATCAATCATGCCGCCTCCCACTTTTCCAGCAACCCGGAATGTCTGGCCAGTTCTTTGACCAACCAATAAGGATTATTTGCTTTAGCGATGCTGTTTCGCAGTTGTTCATTGCCCTCTAACTGCGCCAAAAGCCGCGTTAGTGGTTGGGTATAGAGAGTTCTGGCCAGAGGATCTTGACGTAGCCAGGAGGCTATCCGTTGCCAGCTCAACGCATCAAAATGAATGTTTCCCAGACGTTGTGTCTCAATACCGTAGAGGTAGACACTACCGTCAGGTTTCACCGTGACATCCATTCCGTTGGCCTGAGGCTGCGGATTCAGACTACCAAAAGTAAAGGGCTTATTGATCTTGGATTCGATGGCGGCCACGTATCCGGCAAGGTCAAGGTAGCCTGACGGTGTACCTGGGGCGGGATGAACGAGATTTTTGTAATCGATAGAAAAGCGTTGCTCCCCAACAACCAGGGTATCTTCCAGTACGCTGCAAGGCAGAATCTTGGCTTTAACCCCCCATGTTGCAAGCTCCTCCAGCAGATAGCTGCGTGTAAAATTACGGTCAATATCGATCGAACGAAACGAAAAGCTCAGCCCCCTTGGACGATGACGCTGAAGATAGTCTAGGCTAAAACCGTGTGCACGCCACTTAACTTTCTCTATATGGTGACTATCCGAGCTAAGGCGAATATTACAGCTGTCGCCATTTTTCATCACAATGCGATTAGTTATTTCATAGAAGTCTGCCATTTTTTCGTGGCGCAGAAATCCACTGGTGATGAATTCAAAACGTTTCCCGCCTCGTGATAGTTCCAGTATTTCGTGAAACGATTTGATGTTGTTTAGTGGTTCCCCTTCCCCACTCACGGAAATACGCTTTACTGAGGGATCATTAATTAATCGGGAAAGATTTTCTCTCGCCAGTTCCGACAAAACCATGCTTTTCCCGCTTTGATGCTTGTCGGCATACATGCAAAAGTCGCAGCCAATACCGCAAATTTGTGTAATGTCGATATAAAGAAGATGTCCGTGAAATTCCATTAGTATTCACTCTATTAAGGTGTAGCGCGTCGGACAAAGTTGCCCGTTAATTTAAACCAATCCTGGATGGGTTTGTGTTACCTGAGATGCAATTACCTGCCTTACTGTATAAGCATGCTAAATACTCGCCGCCCATGGAATTGAAAGAGAGGAACGTCTTTTTCTCCTGATATTTGCTCAAAGCTGCGTGCATCATCCTGTTGGCGAAAATAACGTCTGGTCCCACAATCTTTGCAATGAGATTTAAAGCCACCTGGGTGTTGATAAACCAATTCAGGCGCTTCTTTGCACACGGGGCAACGCTGCAGAGTTTTAAGCTCCCGGCTTCGTAACCTAATATCTTCTGCCTGTGTCGGAGCGTTGTTGGCGATTAAATAGCCCGTTAACTCATCCAGTTCAGCGTCACTCAGATCATTATGAAGACTCAGCTGGTTTGACTGTGAGTCAACGGCCAATCCCTTAACCCTGGCAGCCATTGGCAGCACCTGACGTGGAATGCGGTTAATCGGGCGGGCAAAATTGTTTAATAACTCCCGGCACAAAATTTGGTCGACCAACAGGCCAAAACGTTCAACGCAGTACATATCCAAAGGCGAAAGACGGATCCAACCATTTTCAAAAGGCGTCAACTGCGGAGAGTGTCCCGCTGTGGGAGACGCGATAAATCGGTTTGGAGGGAGATCGACAGTTACCTGTTGATAGTTCAAAAATGGCACCAAAGATAAAAGCGTTGTTTCGTGGGTCATCCCCACCGGGATGCAGCTCAGCACCCATTCCATCCCCTGCTGACGCAGTCGAAGGGTACGTCCAGCCCAATGCCCTTCACATGTTCCCTGTAGCCAGGGGTGTAGTGCGTGGCGCAGTACTAGTCCAGCATAGTCTGTGTAGGCAGCTGCCAGCGACTGGTTCACCTTTAGGCGATGCTGTGGGAGATTCTCTAGTTGCGCACTGCCTGACAATGCTGCCCATAACACCGGCAAATGGCGGTAATGAGGATCATGACTCAGGATATTCGTCATATGAATTCCGCCACTTACCTGCGCCGTCCGACTGACCCGCAGATAGAGGCCGCCTTGCTGCAGCCCGGAAATAACCTGAAAAAGCTGCGTGAGTTTCTGCAATGTCGCGTTCAACTGACGCGATGCATTGCTGGTGGCATCTTCGTCGAATGTCATGCCCCACAACTTACAAACTGCAAACCGCAGGCGATGATTCACATCCTGAGACTGATAGAACTCCAGTGCCTGAGCGAGTGTGGTCTGGAGACTTTTGAGGGTGCGCAGGCGATGAAACAGATGGCGTTCGATTTTATCCAGTAACCGGGCGTAAATCCGATTTTCATAGATATTAAAGTCATCTTCGCTAAACTGAGCCAAAATCTGTTTCGGCACTACTCCGCTCAAAGTTTGCCGCTGCCAACATTCAGAATGCGATGCCAGATGGATTAGTGCACCTTTAGCAACACGGCGCGTGCGGGCAACATCCGTCACTTCATCCTTATATTGCAGATCGAGTCGCGGCCGTTGTGAAATATGCTGCAAATGCCCCTTCTCAATAACGTCCCATAATGCTTGTTCTGCTGGCAACATCAGACTATTACTGTCTACTATGGTTGCAGGCATTAGTGGTGACAACATATTGATATCACTATCATCCCCGGCGCTCAGCGTGGTGATCGCCTCTTCCAGCAGCCTAATTTCATCTTCCTTACCCGGTGGCAACTGAACATACTCATGCGATTCCTCGCCTAGTTGGCAACGCGTTCCGCCATCGCTGACAAGAACGCCCGAAAAATTTGGGGTATGCCCATTGAGCGTCAGCCGGGATGTTTCAAGCACATAGCGGCCACAGTCAATGCGATGTGGTAAGTTTCTATGCTGCTTACCGGTTAAGCGATCGTGCCACATCAGTGTGCTCCTGACAGGCGGTGGATATCTGCATCCAGCAGCGCCATAGACTCTTCGGGGCTGCCTTTGAGATCCGCCTCAATCCAGAATGTTTCCAGTGCGCCTTGCAGCCGTGCGACAGAATCTCGGCCAATATTATAGCGCCCGGTAACTTTGCCTGATCGCATCACTCGGGTTGCCAACAGATGATCAAGCGCACGGCCATTCTCTGCGCCGCTGGCGAGAGTCACCGGGATAAAGTCTAACGCCTGCTTTTCGAAACGATTACCCCAGCCAATGCCGAATTCAGCCTCTAGTAAACGCCTAAACTCATGACCTGACAGGCGTTTAAGCATGTCATCTACTGACTCCGCATGCTGCCTTTTTGCCTTATCAAAGGCCTCACGTAATGAAAGCCATGAGAATCGGGTTCTATCCATTGGCTTGACAGGGAAGTTCAAATCCTTTTTAGGCAATGTCATGACATGAGCGCGATCATATGTCTTGTCGGCCAACTCATTGGTCGTTTCATCATGGTTAGCGGTGCCGATAAACCACAGATTAGTCGGCACCATAATATAGCGCCCCTCAACCAGTAATTTCGGAGAGTTTGGCAAACCCGTTTCGGTCAGGGAAATTCGGCGATCATCGCGGCTGTTTTTCTCCAGCGCTGAGAGAAACTCTGCAAAATATTGTTCCGGGCGGGACAAGTTCATTTCATCTAACAGAATAACATTGCAGGTGTCTTCCCAGCGGGGTGTTTGCGCCCGGTAAAGCGCCTGCAGGCAATCCTTTTCATAAAAACGTCGCTCAAAGGCATTGTAGTGACCCAGAAGATCGTCACGGTCGCGCCAACCAGCCTGCACCGAGATATCGGTGCAAAATCCACCCATCGCTTTGGCAAAAGCCTTGGCGAGGCTGGTTTTACCGGTGCCACTAATCCCCTGGAACACATGCAGCTGGCTCATCGATAGGCCGCCCAGCAGCATTTGGATATCATCAAGCTGATAATACAACCGCACATTATCTTCAGCCTGAGCGATACGATGCTGTAGCTCGCTGGCAAATAGGCTCAGATCGCCCACCTGACGGTGGTCCCGTTTCGCATTCAGTTGCAGGTCGCTGTCCATCTGCGACATGGCAGGGAACGGCGTCTGCGTTTTACTGGCATCCGTCAGCTGACCGATACGGCTCTCTATATCATTGATATGATGACTGAGCACATTTCTGTGCTGTTCAAGAATACGCTTCTCTCTTGCAACGGTCTCAAGCTGGGTCGCGGCGACGCGTTGCAGCCCTAGCTCACGCTGCAAGCGCTCCATCTCTGGTTGTAAATTTTCTAGCTTTTTTTCAAGATCGGCTTTGCCACGCAGCAGAGATTCGTTCTCGCGCTCCAGACTCGCCAGGCTACTGTGTACATTCTCGCTTTTTAGTTTACGGTTCTCTTCACGCAGCTTCTCCAGTTCATTGAGCAGGAGTGAGGCAGATTCCCCATTTAGCGTCTGCTTCAGATCCTCCCACTCAACAAGACTCTCACTCAGGGTATTTACTCTGGCCTGAGCTTTTTCGCGTTGGCGATCTTTTTGCGCTAATTGTTGCTCAAATACCATGCGTTCGGTCTGCATTGCTTCATCCAGACGCTCACTTAGCTCATTTCTTTCTGCCCGCAGGGCGGTTTCTTCTTGGTCAAGTCGACGGAGAAGCTGTTTTACACGAACTTCTTGCGCAAGAATCTCGCTTTCACGCTTATCAAGTTCCTGATGTCGCAGTGCTTCTGCTTCGCTTTGCCGCGTTTCAATCTGACGCAATTGGTCTCTGGCGACCGCTATATCTCCCATCAGATCCTGTTTTTGAATCTCAATTTGTTGAATATGCTCATAATGCTGTTTTTCGATCAGCTGTTGCCTTTCTGTTAGCTTACGCAGCGCAGCCATATTCTGTTCGCTGAATTCGGTGCCAGCGTTAATCTCACGTTCAACAAGCTCACGCTCCTTTTGAACCTGTGCAGCGCGTTTTTCGGCCAGTTCTTGCATCTGAATGCCGTAGCCATTCTTCTCCTGTTCAAACTTATGGCGCTCAGACACCAGCAGTTGCTCCTGTTGAAGATTGTGTTGAATTGCCGCTTTTACCTG